>VWZW01007900.1:95387-127742 GCA_013397115.1 Edolisoma coerulescens | reverse complement strand
AAAAAGTGAGAGCGGGGTGGCGGAGCCGGGCTGGCTCTGCCGGGTCCCACCGGGACGGCGGGGAAGGCGCAGCCCCCGCCGGGCGTTCCCGTTCCCGGCTCCAGCGTGTGGCCCCACCGGGGGCTTCCCTCTCCCCGTAAATCCCGCACGCGTTACCCTCCGCAGTCCCGCTCCGCTCCTGGCCGGGCAATCAGCAGGTGACGCAGATGCAGATAACCATGAGGAAGCGCCTCAGCTGGCTCCCAAAGCCGACTGCGGCCCCGCTTCCAAGCAGCCGAACGCAGGGATGCGAGTCACGGTCCCGGCATCCCCTGACGGCTCTCGCAAAGGCACCGACCCCGCCGGGCTTTGGCGAGGGCCGGCCCGCGGGGCACGGGCTGAGAGCGGCGGGGGGAAGGCCTGAGCAGCGTCACCTGGAAAGGACTGTGCCACCTGCACCTTGAAACCAGCCCTCCCTCCTAACCAGGGTGATGGCTGAGGATCCTTTTTATCATTATTTACTTATCTTCTTTTTTCAGAACCCACCTGTGCTCCACAAATATGTGAAGTAGCTGACAGTGAGTCACTGATGAAGGACAACACCGAGCTGAAGTTCCATACAGGGATGTGATCTAAAGCAGTAACATTTGGTACACGCTGCTAATTATATTGTTACCAGAGATCAGAAAAATAATCACCAAAATCATCACTTGATTAATTCTATATATTCTCCATGAAGTATCTAAATTGACACCCCAGATGCTCCATGAATTAAATTTCTGAACTTTCCAAGAGATAAAGTTGAGTTTCTCCATTGCCCTGCCCGATTGTTGAACACCCCAAGCATTCCCTGCCAAAGAACCACAAACCCTCCCAAGCCTGGACCCCAGGTGCAGTATGCACACCCTGCAATTGTGCCGTGACAGATTTACCCCATGGTTTTCAAGCCAATGGCTCTGCTAAGTGAGCCTTGCTGGGCATAGCTTTCCAGTCAAGTACTTTGGCATGCAACAAGGAGAATTTCTTTTCATCTCAAATATATGGGAGTGATTGTGCTGCTTCCTGCCCCTCTCTGAACGAGGGGAGTGGCTGTTGGCATCCATTTTGT
Source organism: Edolisoma coerulescens (assembly GCA_013397115.1). Classification (NCBI taxonomy): domain Eukaryota; kingdom Metazoa; phylum Chordata; class Aves; order Passeriformes; family Campephagidae; genus Edolisoma; species Edolisoma coerulescens. The sequence continues at coordinate 126,655 of VWZW01007900.1, read as the reverse complement.
GACCCAGAGAGAAAGTTAGCTCTGGCATCTGGAATGATAACAGATAGGAAAGATTTTCTTGCCAGCGCCCCTGAGGCTGCTGTTACCTTCACAATGACAGGTGTGGATGACCAATATGTGTTTAATCCCTCAGATCCCCATGTCTTTTTTCTGGGAAGTTCAGAACAGTATATCAAACCCATTCCCCCACCCAAACACTGAATCCTCTGTGAGACTTAGGAAGTTGACCCTTGCTCTGTAGACCCTGTGTGTGCCCCTGCTCTCCCATTTCTTTCTAATTTGTTGTAGGACTTGTACTGGAAACCTATTACAGAAGCATCAATCAAATCAGGTCCTGAAATGGTTTGTCAGACTGCTGTGTTGATTCATGCATTTTTAAGAGATTTGGAGGGAGAAAGTTAGAAGCAAACAGTGCCACTGAAATTGGATGGGACAGGTTTTATTAATTCTGGAGTAAGCAGAAGCAAAGTAGCTAATGAGTGCAGAGTACAGTGTTTGGAACTATGCAACGAATGCCACAGGCTTTTTAAAACTGTGTTTAGACATGACATCTTTAATCAAACAGAATCTCCCTGCTTGATGCTGAAGAAAGGTTGGGCAGCAAGGCGATTCAAGATAGCCAGTGGATCATGAAAAAGTTAATATTTCAATTTACGGGCTGTTGTGTGTACAAGTTTTGTACTAGTGTTATTAATTGTTCTTCTGCTGGCGATGCTGCAGGCCCTAGCAATGAGGCATAAATGCAAAGCAGAAAGAGTTCCTGAGTCCATGCCCCAAAGAGCCATGCCATTAAATAAAAGAGCACAAATTATAACAGAGCTTTACAAAAGAACACCAGAACAATACTCATCAGCTAGAGGAGCAGGCGTCTCAGGACCCCAGCAGTCTGTTGTTGGCAATTTTTTTGTAGGCATTGTATCTAAGGGCAATGAAGATAAATAGGTTGCATTTCTTTAGAAGTTCGCAATGGAGCGTCTGCCAAATATATGGATGAAAGCACTCCAGTGCTCTTTTGAAAACGTAACAAGTGGAAAATAGACACTGGCATCATTAACAGGTTAAAAATAGGAGTCAACCCATAGCTGCCGAATGAGAAGATTATATAAGCTATGAAACTCCTAAAAGACGAATCACTTCTGCTGACTTAGACTGTGGAGAGAATGATTGTGAGACATGTGAATGAAATAACAGTCTAGGAAAACAATATTTTAGCTATCTTTCTGAGAAGAAATTCTTGAGGAAGAGCTGAATTTGTGAACACCAGAAAAAAAAGATGTGTTAGAAACTGATATGAGCGGGTGAGAGTTTCAAAGGTTTTAGCTGTGTAGGCATCTGGAGGTCACAGATTGGGAAGAATCTGCAAGTTAAATATAGCACCATGGTCAACACTGGTACTAATTTGAGCATGTGGTGTTGTGCAGACAAATGGGTGAGGGTTTATTACATGGAACTCAGCTGGTGCACAGGGTCTGTAGACCAATTGCTTGGACCAGACTCCAGCTGTGATTATCCCTTTGGCAGCTAATCCCAATGATTTGTTCTTCAGGTTGTATGTTGCCCTGGGCATTTGCTTCTTCTCTACCAGTTATGAACTGTTTCAGGCAGTAGTAGAAGTTAGAATGTTAACACAGGTAGAAATACAGACTTGGCACTGAAATGGTTCAAGGCTATAACCTCCAGGGCAAAGACTATTATGTTTTATAACCATAATGATGTTTTTATGGCTAGGATTTGAAAGAATGTGTGTTAGGTCTGTGCTCAGATTTGTCTGAAATAAAAAACTCTGAAAAATATTGTGTGGAAGCTAATTATTTGGTTCCTCCCACTGATCTCATTGCACTTTTCTAATCACCAATTACACCTTTTATTCGGTTAGGTTTGATGTAACTGAATCATGTTCTCAGTCAATCATTCTAAAGCACAGGATCAATACATTAAGAGGGATGTAAAACCATCCACAGTTACCACCATAACTACAAAGATGTATTTTTCATACATTTAAACCAAAGGACATTTTTTTTATCTACTCTTTCTGGTATTTCCTGTGGTGCTTTTATGTAATCAGTACCAGCTGTATTGTTAATACAGTTCACAGCAATGTAGATTTCCAGCTCAAATAATTGACAGCTTTCTCCACTGACCTCATCCTCTATTGAGGCATCATCTCTAAAACACTTTCCACAGACACAATCCTACTGTTTGCATACTCTTAACTCCTGCCTCTTGTTACTGTACTGCCAGGTTACATTTGGGTCTCTGTCCATCCATTGTTCCTCTGAAGTTTTTAGAAAATTAATGGGGTGATATTGCTAATGTATTATGAAATACTTTCTTGGTCATCCTGACAACCACTGTAAGACCACGATTTTTGCAGAGCATCCTTTTTATTTAATGTTCATGCTAATTTTTGTCACTAACTGTCCTTCCTCTGTCAGTACCTAATACTGTTCTTGCACAATAATCTTAATAAAACCTCAGGGATCTTTACCGGTCACTAAGTTTCTGGTGAGATGATCATTGACTTTAGCCAATTTGTGGTCTCCTCTACTGATTTTGTTCTCTCTTCCACTTTCTTAATTCTCTCAGGAGTATGGTTACTCTCTTAAGGACATGTTCTCTGACCAGGGTCTGCCCTCCAAATGAGTTTTCAGTGGAAAAGGTACCATTGGAGTCTCTTCAAACCCTCTATTTGTGGTGTCAGCCCTGCCCTTGCTGTGACCATACTGCTCTGATATGCTCTCAGATAAAACTCTTAAGAATAGATGAGGCAGCACAAATAGCTTCTCTGCCTGATCATTAGGCAAAGATTTCCCACAAGATGATCTGGCGTCTTTTATCTGTACTGATACAACTGCCTACCCTAACTTATTTGGAGCAGTAGCTTTTCTTTTAGGGCCTTTGGCTTACACATTTTATCTGTTTCACATTTCTCCATCTTACCATGTTTGTTTTCAAATCTGTGTGCAATCTTTAGAAGTTGTCATTAAAAGCAGCTAGTACCAAACACTGTTAACTGCTGCCTCCTTTTGCAGTGAGCCATGCTGTGCTGCCTCTGGATCTATTGCCCCAATAAACATCACATCTGTGACCTCAGCTCATTCTCTTCTATGGACCTCTGTGTTTCTCTCTTGGGAAGCACATTTTTTGCAGAGGGGTTTTCTTTACCTTTTGAACACAGTTTATCATAGTTTACCCTGTGCTGGCAGTTTTTCTTTTAATGGCATGATGGTGCTCCATTACTTTCACCCTTTCGTACTCATACTCCAATCAAATTAATTTAGGGGCCACTGTTTAGCAGAATCATCCACCTGGCCTTTCTATCAGATATCACCCAAATCCCTCTTTAATTGATGAAAACACCTTATCTGACCTAAGTGAACCCTGGATTGGACCTCTTAGTATCAAACTCTGATCAAATTAGATTGTACCTTGTAGGGTAGTTGATAACACAGAGTTTTCAATGGTTTTTTTCTATGTAGTGGAAAAATAAGTTCTATTTTAAGAGGTCTGTTTCAAAAGACAATCACAAAATCAAACTTTATCCTATATCTCTCAAAAAGGCAAAAAACCCCAGAAAAAAACATCCAAATCCTTCTGTGAACTGACCTGTGAAAGCTATACTGTTCATATGTATTATTGCCTTTCATGTAACAGAATCCACTTTGATCCATGGATTCTAAGCTGTCTTGGCACAAGTGAAGAAGGACTTTGTTGTGAAATTAGTGCCTGAAATACAGATTACTTTATGCAGTAGGATGAACATCTTGTCTTACAACCTATGCAGTGTTGCTTAAAGATAGCAGGAGTACATTATGGCATTATCTAGGAACTGCTACTTGAACTTTTGCAAACTTCCACTGAAGTAAGTGGGATTACTCACTTGAGTAATGTAAGCAGAATTCATTACCAAATGAATGTTTTCAACAGATCTGTATGCAGACTTCACAAAAGACTGACTATTGTAACACTTTTCAATAAACATCCATCAAAAATTTTACATATTTTGCTGCTGAATTTTCTGCTTAATTTTTGAAATTTTCTGTTTAGTATTTTAACATTTTTAGTCTATCCAAAAAGTAAACAAAGGAAGAGGTGAAGGTGTTTCACAGACACAATTGCTTCAGGCAACTGTCAAATGTAAAATTCAGTGGAAAACTTCAGCATGTCTCTAGTTTAACTCAGTTGAGGAATGCTGCAAAAACAGGTGTTGTCTGACACAAGCAATAATTATCTTTCACCTTGATGGATGTTAGTTTAATCTGTTTTTTACATGGTAGCTAGGTCTCAGCTGGGTTAATGCCAGAAAGCAGATGAGATGTTTTGCGTACTTTGTGTATGACAATATCCCAGACTTTTTACTACCCTTTTTTATTTATTATATGAAACAGTTTTAATAGTCTCAGTGGTTTATCCATTAAATTTAGCTCTAGATTAATTTTATTTTACATTATCAATGTATTTCAAATGAGTTTATAATTAAACTGCTGGCTATTGAATACTTTACTGAAGGAAAAGAGACTAATGAACAGAATATGCTTCTAAAATATAGATGTTACCTATGCAATATTAACAAAGCAAAATGGCTTAAAGAACAAGATTAAGGGAACAAACTTAAGAAGAACAAGCAAAAAAACCCTGACTTCTTGTCATTCCTTTGCATACATTTAAACTAGAAAATAAAAACCTGTGAGTTCTACCTTTAATCTAAAATGCTTTATTAATTTCAAGTATCCAGTACTTATATCACATCCTTCCTCATATTAAGTCACTCCAAACTAGACTACACCCTTCCTATGGCCTTGGGCAGAATTTCTAGCCCTGTGGGCATGGGAATAGTCTGTAAACCATGCTAGCATTGAACTTGGCACACAACGTCAGGGATTCTCTTTGCGTTAACAATGTTTTAACAGTTTCTTAAAGGTGTTAGGCAATATATACAGCAAGTTAAACAAAAGGCATGTGGGGCCTCCTGATTTGGCAATGTTTTCTACAAAGCTTAAATTAACAGATATGTGGTACACCACCCCAATGTAGGATTCTTGGTGGTATTTCTCGCTTGTGCACACACATGGTGTTGAAATTATTCCAAACTAACGCACATACCAGTCACTGGTGACTTCTATCAGAACATATACAAGTAAATTTCCACTAGTTCCTGTTGTTAAGTTTGCTCTTAATAGCTCTTGTCTGACACAGAATTTCAGCGTGACAGGAACCTTATGCACTGAAAGTGGTGGGTTAATGTTAACAGCATTGGTTTCCTCTGAACACGCACCGTACTTCCCCACTGTGCAGAACAGCCAATGTTTTAAGTACATTCCTTGGCCTGCATATGCTTCTCTCCACAGTCTGCACCTCAAAGTCTCATTTATTTAATCTTAAGACAGCTACCATTACTCTTATGTTATGGTATTAGGCTAAAACAATAGGAAAAAACTGTTTCGAAAGGACAACACGTAGCAGAATTAAAAGACAAAACTACCTGAAAACCCGTGTTGAAAGCAGACTGTGTTCTGCAGAGCTTACAGATACGCAGGGTGAAATTGCCTCGAAGTGGTATTTCTGAAAGAGGCTATTAAAAAGGATTTCTTAGCCCTCATGAAAGCAAAGCACTAAAGGAACATGGAGACTTTCTATTAAGAGTTACCAGTAAATTTGAATGCTCCAGGCTGGTGGTAAATTTTGTAACTGTGCAGTTTGCTTCAGGGAAAACAAAAGTCAGGTAATACAGGATAAAAGATGACAAAGTGCAGAGAACATTACAAGAAAAACCTACACAGTAAGGCAGAAGCCTATCCATTCACCATCGAACAGAAAAACAGAAAAATGACAAAGCAACCTTCAATGTTTATGAATTTTATTTCATTTAGGTACCTATATGCAAAAAATATGGAAGTACCATTGAGTTATTTAAAAATCCTATCCCATCTATGTTTTCATTCCTTATTATTAAAACATGGGTAATACTTATTCTCCAACATACTCATGCGTCTCCAGCAGGAAATTATTCTATGATTATGTTTTCATTTCTAGAGAGCAGCACAAGACAAATAAAAGAGAATTACCTGCATTTTATGTACTGGATATACAAACATAGTTTCGTAGTTGTATACCCATTTTTTCATATTTCTGGTTCCCCGTTTCAACATGACCCTCAATCCACAAACTTTGCACAGAGTACAATGCTTGGCAGATGATTTTACACTTTATGGAAAAGAAACAAAAGATAAAAAGAGATGACCATATGTGCTTAGGTATTTAGTAAAAATACTTATGGATATCTTTTAATTAAAAGTGAAGAGTAAGTCTTATAACAGGTGCCCAGGAATTTCTGCAAAAGACATTCATATGAAAGATTGGCCAGCTTTCAATATGGAATCTGGTTCTATTTTGTCAATGTTTTTAAGATGGCATTATGATTTATTTAGCAGCAGCTGGAGATATCATTACTAACATATGTGCCCCTCCCAGGGTAAGTGTCGGAAATGCTCAGCAGGCACCTCAGATACAATATTAATGTGTTTGAATGTTGCTACGATAGACAGAGAAAGTCCATACATGTAAAGCCAGAAGAAAAAAAAAAGCCATGCACCTGTATGGGCAGAAAATATGACATATGACAAAGCAGAAGGACTCAAGTTGTAATCAGATTTGTAAAACGATGCATAAACATTTTTCATCCAAAAACTAAGGAATTTCAGACTATGTAGGATCCTATATGTTCTTAGGAGTTTTCCTTTAAAAGGTTGAGTTAGAAACCACACATAAAGCGCAGTAACCATACAAAAACTCCAGCAGTTAGGACGTGAGGAGCTGAAAATCTGCATTGAAGTATGCAGGCAGCCATAAACTGAAGCATGCTGAGCTATATGGGAAACAGAAATAATGACAATTACGTTCCTCATTAAGAAAAACATAAAGAAAATTCATTGGAACTGCAGTACTCAGGTATTACATTCATGGTGGCTCTCCACAGGACTGACCAATCTCAATATACATCTCAAATAGTGCTGCTCTGGAAACTTCTTAATTTGGGAGTGAAAATTGCAAAAGGATGGTTGAGGTCTGTGTAGCCATCACCCAGAAACACAGCTCACTGAATTGATACATCTCCAGGTACAGATGGCAAATGTGGAGGAGTTGCAAACCTCTCAAGAGCATATAAAATATTTCATTTTAAACAGTTACCAAAAAAATTATTCAAACCCTGGAAAAATGCCACCCTTTGTGGAATAATGAGTGAATAAAAGACTGAGCAGAGTCCGTGAACTTTGGGTAAAAAGGCAAGTAAGGAATAACTCAAGGGGACAAATACAAGGACATGTGGCACCATTTCTTAAATGTTTTAAAATAAAAGTTAAAGACCCAAGAAAGAAAGAAAACCAAATGCTACTCAGAGATCAGCACCACTCAGGGAGCTCAGAATTTACGGTAGAAATACACAAACATTAAAATTAATGAAGAGTAGAAAAAAAACATGAGAGATATAATCTTCCTTATATATATATCGTTTTATATATATATATTAAAAAAACATAAAGAACTAGAATCTGTTGTCAAGCTAATCCTACTCTGCACATTGTTTAAAGGAAAACACAATAAATCCTTTATTCAAAATAAGTGAAATTAGAATGGGGAAAAAAAAGGAGAGAGTAAACGTTATTTCTAACATAATTGTAAACAGCCTGAGAACTATAAAAAATAAACAATAACTAACATTTGTAACAAGAAGCCAGAGGTTAATTTGCAAAAAGAAGTTTATTTCTTTCTCTCTACCTCTTCCTCAATCAGGCCAAAAGAAATTGGAGGCAAGGAGATTTCTGTCAGGAAATGGGGATGAGTAGCAGAGGCAATGTGACCAATCCTGGTTGCTCCTGCATGTTTGGATGCACATGCCTTGGGAAAAGCTGACCACTTCCTGATTATACCTTAACATAACTTGCCTGCTGAATACTCAGATTTTAATTAGATTTTTGATGTGATATAGCTGATGAGGGCTACAACCTTCTCTTGTTTCCCACCATTTAAAGAGATTTATGGTAATGAAGAAAACATTTTTAACTGTCTTATTATGGTTTCAACACAGCAGTCTTTGAAACGTAGCTGAAATATAATAATTTCTAGCATTTTTCCTTACTGCAGATCTCATTATTGATTGTAGATCATTCTATAAACTGAAGAATATCATGTAGGAATGAAATGTACCTATAATCATTATTTTTAATAAATATATTCTAATGTTTCATGTTTCTTCTGCACATTTTTACCAGAAACAAATACTTTGCTCGTTTAACAATCTTCATCTATCTAATTAACATCACTGGCATTTTATTACTGAACAAAGCATACAGTATAAAAGGAGAAAGATTTTTCACTTAAATGCAAACCCCAAGTGGAAATATGCTTTCTATCATTTTAAAGGAGGAGCTGCAGCATTACAAAAGGAACACAAATGTGTGAAATTTTTTTTCTTCCCTTGCCTTGCAGCTGATCTACTTAGATGGGTCATTTTGGCATCCCTATGAAAGGTATGAAACCCCTGCATCAATGAAATTGCCTATGAATAAGGGATAATAAGAAAGGATGTTTAACCTTTTTTTTTTAGCCCAACTAACACATTAGTGACCATCAAGAGTTTTTACCCTTTCTTGCTAGAATGACAGACAAGACTATTATTTTAAAATAAATTACCTTATCCATTGTTCCTTATTTATTTGACTTGAAACACAAATGTGTACACAAATTAGAACAAAATATGGAGTCTATCTGTTTATGCTACGTGAATTTACTAACTGTTCAGAAATTACTTAGCTAGCAGTAAGTAGATTTGTGTGCTATTGAAAGAACAACATGTGTACAAAATCAAATTGCATACCTGCTAAACATAGGAAACACATACACAGTAAAGACAAAAACTGTTCCAGCTATATATAGAGGTGCTACCAAGAAAAGGTATACTCAATTTCTTTCATGTTTTGCCCATATCCTCACTGTTGCTGGAAGCCCACTGATTTTCAATCCACTATACTGAACGCACCCCATTATGGAACAATTTTACATAGATTCGCTTATTGTTTGATTGCTGAACATGATATGTGTACATGAGAGTTTAAATTATCGTAAGTTTGTGTCTGTGATTTAATTTCATATATCTATCACAGATCCAGTTGCTTTACATTTTTAAATGACTTACATGAAAAAGTACCTAGTAAGATTTGAAGAGATAGAAGGACAGTAGCTCAGACTGAGCTTCTAGAAGTCACTGGAAAACTATTTCCCTAACAAATTTTATATTAAATGTTTGCACTGTAAAACATGATAATGATTGGTTTTGGATGATGATTTATGAGTCACATTCAGCAACATGTAACAGGAAAAGATCAATTTTCCTTTATCAAATGCCTAAGAAGAAAGCTGAGGCTTTGATCACTCTGGAAATCGATTATGTAGTTAATCGATTAAGGAATTATGGAAAAAGATAACTATTTCTGCAGCACATACAGGTACTAAAGATTAATAGTAAACAAGATGCTGTTATTCAAACATTTGTTTTCTCAAGCAAGTCAGATGTTTAACAGTGCTATTACAGCATTGACATACTACGTGATTTATTCTCCTTTCTTTTTGGAGAGAACATTCAGATTGAACAAAACATCCCAAAAGCCCTCAGCTGCCTTTTTTAATTATTTGCATTCAGGTGGACTATGTTATTAAATATACTGCCTCCTGGAATAAGTGAGGCTGGGTCAGGGAGATATAAAACCTCATGATTGCTGTTTCATACACTTGGTTTCAAATGTCCCCGAGTTTCAGAAGCAGGACATTTTAAAGAGAACCACTCATTCACTCCATCCTAAAGGCGTAAGACTAATATTTTGAAAACCTCTAATTCAAAGACCTGTTATCTTTGCTTGACCTTATTTCCTGTCATTGGCAAGAAGTGAGTTGCTTCTATTCACTCTAATAGCCATATAGTATAACCCTTGCTGTGAACAACTGCTATTTATGCATCCCTTTGTAGAGAGCTCCAGTCTTGGGAAGTCATACCCTGCCTCAGAAGGGTCATTTACAAACAGCCTCTTGTTTGACCTAAGGGATACATCACATTGCCTCGCCCTGTGCTTTTTACCTTGTGTACTGTACTTCCTTCCTCTCATGTTTAACGCTGCACAGGTGGTTCTGTGCTTCAAAACCAGGTGTCTGAGTCTGAAGTCATCTGCAAAAATGTTTACATTCTTATAATTTTTAGCTGGATTTCAGAAGTTATAAATGTGCAGTTGGTTTTTTTTGTTTGTTTGTTTGTTTGTGGTTTGTTGTGGTTTGGTTTTTTTATTTGGATGGTTAGTTGGTTGGTTTCTTGAGGATGAGAAAAGGCCTGTTTATCATGGGCTCTTTCCATTTTGTAAAGAAAAGATTTTGGTGCTTTACTACATGTATTTGTCATCTGACCAAATATGAGTCCAAACCACCTCCTTATTCCCTGTTCCAAAAAATTATTAATGATAAATGATTGATTAAAAATATATAGGAACAAACAAGAACTAGGAACCTATAGCTGAAGAATTATAAACCTTTTCCACTATTAAAAGAATGGCTAATATACAAATTACAGAAGGTATTTTACAGGAGAGTCCAAGCATGAAAACTTTTTGAAGTCTCTCTACTTCTAATTTCTATTTTTTTTAATAGTATATAAATAGCTTTATATAGGTAACTGTATCTGTTTGAAGTTGTGCATACCAGAAACACAGAAAATTCCTCTTTTTCTTTCTCAATTCCATTGTGCTTCACAAAGATCTAGATCTCAAAAAAATGTAAAGTCACAAAGTTATACAGAATTGAAGGCATTGGTTTATACGTGAAGGCGTTAGTATATACATCGTCTCTATGTAATTAGGAGAATATTAATATTTTTTGAATCGTGTTTTTCTATTAGGACAGATCAACTACGCCGGGTCTGTATTCTAAAGATTTAATCAATTAATAAATAAAGATGATTATTTGCACAACTGTAGTCACAAAAATGTTTTTCATCAGCTTTGAAAGAATTTAATCATTTTGATTCTCAGTGGAGAAACGAACAGACAAAAAAATCGAATCAGACAAGCATTTAAAAAGCATTACCCTACTTCTTCTGCATTCTGTCCCCGCTGTTATGGGAGGAATTAGCTATTGAATATTGCACTGATGTATCACAAAGCTGCAGCTGTTAACAATACCATCTCCATATTTGAAATCCATACATTTTTAATTTTTCCTGACAAGTTAAGGATTATTTCATAGGATGTTGTACAGAACTAACATAGGAAGCTCAGTTCTACCAGTGAGAATTCATAGTAAATATATCAGACTAGATGAGGCATTTCATGATGTTTTGTTTTGGAGAAATAACAGAATTTCTGAGCACAGAAAAAGTCTGCAGTGGAGCTCTTGGTGCTGTACTTCATAAGTGTTGCTAGTTAAGGTAGAGAAGGTAGGAATTGAGAGCTGTGAGGTGGATGAGGGTTTTGCTAGGGGGGAGGTTCTAAAAGGAGTAATATTTGGTCAGAGTAGGTCAGCTGAGAAATTACTTCTGTAATTTCTCAGTGATCAGTTTTGTGACCATCTCATTTCATAAGACGGCAAGAAGTCAAGAGGTTGGTAGTGCCCAAAAGAGAATGGCACCCAGGAATGTGCTAGTGGCATGAGAAGTAATGTATAAAGGGAACGTTTAGCAACTAATAGCAAGGATTAAAATTAGACTAAGATGAGACTAGTAATTCTCATCAGATGGAAACCACTGAAGGAAAAATAAAAGGTCAGGAGGTATTACCTGATCGTGGAAAGACTGAGTTGCCAACCTGATACGGCTGTGAAAATCCAAAAGTGATCCTGGAATATATGAGGTGAGGCACTTCCAGTGGAAATAGGCAAATATTCATAACACTGGAGAAGGTGTTGTTCGAGCCTCATCTGGAATACTGTTCACATTAGCCCATATTTTAAATTCATCTTTGTTCACAATTGAATTACTAAGGAGAAAACTTGCTGTACTGACAGGACCCTGGAGAAGAGAATGAAAAGGTTTGTGTGGTGCAGTAGAGTGAAGTCTGCTAGAATGGTTCTCTACACTCAAAATGGAAAAACCTTTATTAATTTTAAAACCAAATTAGTGCAAGAATAAATATAATCTAGCTCTGAGCATTTTTTTCTGGATTTTGAAGAAAGTTTTAACTATTAGAAAAGGAACATTGAAGGAGAGTTTTTCTTCAAGAATAGTGGAAGCAAGTAACTTACCTGTTTTTACGACAGTTTGATCCATTTTGAGAATGGATTTTGTGACTAGATAGCAATTACCTGCAACAGCAGTGTCAAAGGTCTTTTCTAGAACAGTGCCATGATAACATACATTGCTTTTGATAAAAATTACTAGCTCTGATGTAAAATTACCACATTGTTGCCAAAATAAAGCTATCTGTAAAACAGTATCTGCAAGATATTGACATATTAATATTGTTTCTCTCACAATTAAAATTCAGAAACAAGCTCTTCCTCCCTCCACTTCCTCCCCCCACCTTGCATTAGCAGATGCTAAACTTTGCAAGAGCCACTTCACCAAGCAATAGTAATGGTAGGAATGTATTATACATTACTTCCAAAAGAAAACATACCTTAGGATGTGGTGAAATGTAGAAAGATATTTTTATGGTCAGTGTGAATATTTTAGTTTCTAGTTTTTGTGGCACATGATGATATTATGTTAAGAAGTTATTATTCTGCAGTGTATGACTTACTGCCTGGTCCTGCTGTTTTAACTCAGACCTTTCACAACTTGTTTTCAGACAAGGGGATTCTTTTACATTAATTGTGCATTTGAGTAAGGAATGCAAAACTGGATCCCCATTTACTGCGTTGAAATAAAATGAACAAACCAAATAGGGTATTAGAGAACAAGGAATTTGTATTTTGCATTGATTCAGTTCATAACACAGCTGTTTTCCAGATTTAACCCTCATATTCAGAATTCTCTTACTACTTGATAAATCACTCAGAAAGGCTCAGGTCTATGACTATCTTTTGTTCAATTCCTTTTTCCAGACAGAGATAATAAAGTGGACAATGTTCACATTCAGGCACAGAAAAGGTGATAGTCCATTAGGAAATCTGAGCATTTCTGCAGTAGGTCATTGTTGCTGTTTCTTGCCTCACTCTTGTCAGTTTTAACCACTATTCCCCGGACCACAATGGGCAAATATGCTCCCCAGTGCACTGGCCTGCACTGTCATCCCAAGAAACAATTGAACTAAATCATGGAGGGTAAAACTTGAGCATTTGGAAGGAGGGTTCCTAGGAGCTTAACTTTCATCTTTTGAAGTATTCTTCTCTCAAAAATGAAGCACACTCATCATTAGAAAGTTTGGCTTATACAGAGCTAAGGTTGCAGGTGGCACTGTGAAAAGCAGAGCTGAACATACCAACTGCACACTTGTGCAGCCATCTCACCAACATGGGAGCCAAACTGACATCAAATTCATCCTCAGCCTAATCAAGCTTTCTTCAAAAGATGCACAACTTCATTAAAGGTACAGCCAAGCCCCTCACTTTCAGAGAAGCACTCCAGCTCCTGTGAGAGCATCTTGCTTCCTGACCAGACCAATGAATATTTATAATCATGGTCTGGCACAATTCCAGGTAAGGTCAAATTTCTGCCCTGGAGCTGAGCACTCCACCATGCTGCTGGAGGCTCTGTGGTTAGGAATGCTTTCGCAGCAAGGGGCTGAAGCGTGTCACCCAGCCAAGGTATGACTCATATTTCCCATGTCTTGGAGGGCAACTTCCATTAGTAGGCAATTAGATGAAAGGGAAACATCATTACTATTTCCCCTCTTTTGGGTGACATCCTGAGCATATCTAGTAAAAAATTAATGCAACTAGGGCCCTCAAGACTTGTAGATAATTGAGAACAAAGATGTGCCGGAAAATGCTCTTTTAGACTCCTAGTTCATGCTACGGATTCCTAGATGCCATGACAAAATTTTAAATTGTAACAAAATAAATAAGAATGGTCTCTTTACAGGACTCCTGCATAAAGATTGGGTTGCTATGGAAGTCCTGCAAGATGTTTTGGCTAGATATAGCCTGGTTTTTCAAATTCAAGTGGAATTTTGCTATCAACTCAAATAAGGCTGTCTTCCGAATTATGCCTTGCTTTTGTACATAACATTGCATGGTCCCTGTGTTAGACAATTCTATCTTGACATCATATCACTATCATTATTATCTTCAATTTGGTCTGCAAAGGCCTTCTGCATGGTGTAGACACTGGGTAAGGAGAGGCTGATATGCAGAAGCTGGTCAGGAGAAGGATGCAACACCCTCTGTGTTGGTGTGCAATGTGTCTGTATGAATGACCTTGGCTTCTTGTAGAAACTGTCAGCCTGGGGAACAGAAGCTATACAATTCAATAATGTAGAAAATAACCACCCTCTGTGTGAGGGAAAGGCTCTGATGATCAAAAATGCCCATTGTCATGTAAAGCTAGAGGGGGTATTTGTACCCAATATACACCTAATATGTCCTAANAGTTATCAGGATGCTGAGTGGATACCATTGTCATGTAAAGCTAGAGGGGGTATTTGTACCCAATATACACCTAATATGTCCTAAATTAAAAGTTATCCTTATCCAGCCTTTCAGATACTTACAGGTGCAGGTAGAACACATCATTTGTTTAATAACAACATGCAATTCTTCTCTTGAGTGCTCAGTCACCCATAATTGTGAACGTGTCAGCCTACATCATAATTGGCATGTGCAAGACAGAATGTCCATCTGGAAAAAATACATACCACAAATAACCTGTAACATGCTGACATTATTCCTTACCTTTCCATGCACTTTGAATTGAAAACAATTAGCCAGATAAAATACAAGTAATAATGTTGCCTAAATGCTGTGCATACTACTGGTTGCACAAGAGCTCTGAGAAAGCATCCAGCCTTTTGTCTGACCCACTGACTTTTTTACTTTCTGCTACCGTAAAATGCTTCTGTTCTGGAATTGCCAGCCAAAGTCAGACCCTGTGCCTCCATAGTTAGCAGGCAGACCAAAACCTCCCTCCAGGTGCATATATGGGATATATAATACTTCTTGCACAGCTCTGCTTACAACAGGCTGATTGTTTGAGTAAGCCTAGGCACCTTCCCTTCAACGAATTCCACGTATAACTCTTCTGACAATTTAATAGGCAGCTGATATTGCTACCATAATTTTACAGTCAAATTAAAGTACAACATGTGTAAACACATATTTTTTTGTAACGATGTGTGTAAAGGACTAACAGAAACAAAAGTTTCACCGTAAGTTTCACCATCCCCAAAACAATTCCATAGCTCCATTTCTTTGCCTGGTGAGAGGAAAAGCTGTATGAATCCAAGATGGGTACTAGTGTCATTATTCAGTGCACTTTTGGAAGGTGCTTAAAGTGATTAGCACAGCAAGGGAACCTACAAGAACATAAAGGATGATAACCTAGCACAGAAAATAAACAGAGCTCTGGACTCAAGCAGCTAATGTGATAGAGCTCTTGGTGCAGGTTTGCTGACAGCAGCGTTTTGGTTACTGGCTTGGCCTGTACGCACCAATCTCTTCTTCCTAGTGTCAGGACAGTCTGATAGCAACATTGAAAAGAGAAGGGTTAATGGTCAGGGACATTTGAACAATGTTTAAGACCTTGTTTTAGTCATGTTGCTGCATTATACACCAATGATAATAATGCCCACCATCCAGTTACTTATCTTCACAGGTCTTATGCTTTCCAAGGAGAAAAACAGAGAGCTGAAGAGCCATACTCAGGGTGACAAAGAAGGAATCCACAATCCCAGGAAGGGAACTCAAACCCCAGCTGAGCAGTCTAGGACCTACTCAGAATATGTGGAAACCTCTTTTTTTTCTGCAGTAAAGAATGGTGAAAAGGGTACACACACTTGTCAATAGATAGTGCTGCAGTCCATGTCATAGTGGTGCTATAATTGGCATCCAGCAGCCTCTGCATAAGGCCACATGGTTAGAAGAAATTGCTAAATTATTTGACTTGTAAACCCAGTTTGAAATGCTAACTGCAGAGTTGTCTGAGTGATAAACTCTTTAAGGAGAAACCTTTGATCTCCAGTCAAGTAAAGACCTTTAAAAGTCCTGAAGTCTGGAGTAGCCAGCCCTAAAGACCTTTGTTTGCAGCCATCACTGGAAGAGGGGGAGGGAAAAAGCATTTTGCAGTGATTACCCAGAAGTTTGGCTTTGCTTGTAAAGCTGGAAGGTGAAAGGCCGTGCAGCTCCCTTCCCTTCCCCCAACAAAAAAAAAAAGGTTATTCAGCTTTATGGTATAAGGCAGTCCTTAAGTTTAAACTAATGAATTTGGCTTAACAAAAAAGATTGCGATAATCTGAAAAAAATATTTATAGACAGAGACTTTTCTCATTCATGAAAAAACACTTTAAAGATCAAATTTGAAGTGGGCTGTGGCAGCCTTTAAGTATACCATGTTGCAATAGAGTTTTGGTTTCTAGCACTGAAATGGGAAAGAGTTCAGTCTGCACCCAGGTTCTGCTAGAGGCACTTAGTCACTTTATCAGCCAGTTCAGCTCCACAGGGCCAGGGTTTGCACGTGTGCTGACCGCCACCCTTCAGCATCACTCCGGCTAAAAGCAGCAGGGTGTTGGACTGCCACTGCAGTCAGGGGACAGTTGAACCAGATGTGAACTCTCTCCTGCCACTACACAGGCAAACTATAGGAGAGGCAGGAGGGGTTACTAACCTTTTTTCCTCACGAGTTTATTCATGGATAATATGCTTCATTGTCAACATTTCTTCTGACAGAAGGATCTAGAGTTAAAAAAACCTGACCATAAATTGGTAAGGGCCGAGCGTCACTCCTCCTACTTCCTCCTGTGTCCTTTCACCACCATCACCCCCTGGATGAAAGTTCACAGCTCACTAGCAGTGTCTGTAAATGGCAGATCTTTTACTGCTAGCTTTAGCCTCTGCTGAGCTCCCAAATGGGATGGTGTTGCTTGATGGGGTCATCTGTTTACTTAAAGCAGGACTGGGATCAAAAGTTCATTTTCATAGACCATTAAAGGACAACGATAACTGTGCCAGCCACTGCTGAGTTGAGCTGGATGTGACTGGAAGGGGAAGGACTCCATATGCCAGCCACCCTGTTTCATATAAGATTTATTTCAAGTGCCTTCCCTGTACCTATCAGGGAATATGGAAACAGCCATCTTCTGTACCAGTCTAGGAGAGGTATCTGTAGGCAATCTCTGACACATTATCTTCCCCTCAGAGGTCACTAGTGATTCATTACAGCATATTTACAGACATGACAACAGCCACTTGGATTTGTTTCAATGAATCAGTAACAGTCAATTTCTGACCAGCAAAATCATTCTCATCTTTCACTTTTTTTGGTCACAGGAAAACTCTGAGAGACGTACTGCTCATGTTGAGCATTAAAGTTAGCACTTATGATCCAGAGAGGGGGTGACGCAGAAAGAGAACAAAAAGGGGAAAGGGTGAAAATTTAAGTAACTTTCAAGTCTCCAGACAGCAGAACTGAAAAACTGAGCCAAAATTCACATTGCCTCGAACAGGCAGCCCCATGCAAAGTGGAAGAACTACGACAATGACTGATTTTTGGTGTAAAAGCCTGAGTTATTTAGGCTTTTATATTGACAGTGGTTTTGCTTAATAACCATAAAAGCTCCAGTCTAATCATGAGTTAGGCCTAATTTCTACAGGAACACAAAGGAAGTCTTCCTTAATAAAATAAGGACACTCAGACCATGCAGCTGACCTACACATCTGCTGAAGGTTGAGCATCTGCCAGTAAAAAAAGTTTTCTCCTGGAAAACTGTTTTTTTTCTAATGGCATGTTTAAATGCTCAGGAGAAGGCAAGGACCTGGGCCACAAAATCCCACCCTCGCTCCACAAAGCCAGCCAATGCCCAGCTGGCTCCAAGCAGAGCCAGAGGAAGCCCTGTCTGCAGCTCCAGCCGCCAGTCCTTCCCATCCAGGAGAGGGGCTGCCAGCTCTCCAAAGCCTCAGGTCTTTGATGACAGGCATATCATAAGACCTTTTCTCAACTCGAAGGTGTTTCTGCCTGTGCAGTATGGTGTGTTTTGACTACCCCATCAAATTCATTAGAAAATGCCAAGGAATGATGCCAGACCAGTGTCAACCGGATGAAAATTTGAAAACTGAGAGGGGAGAAGTGGGAAACCCTGGTGGCCTGGGCAGCACCAGCACAGTTTAAGGGACTTCTGCTACGGGCTGTAGATTGCACAAGTGTCTGGTGGCACCCATTAACTGCTTTCAGCATAACAATGCCTCTTTCTCATCCCTGCCCATCCTCCCTGTCCCAGTTAAATGAGCCATTTCCCAGACAAATAAAGACTGGAGAGTCTGCCTTCACTAGGGGTAGGAGACTGAGGAAGGCAATTCAGACGGGAATGATGGGAGACTACCGGCAGAGTTAGGGAGACAGGGCCACCGTGAGCACTGCTAAGGGAGATGAGGAAGAAGGGAAACCTGGTCCAGGGGAGAGAGATGCAGGGAGCATGAGGGGACATGAACAGCATTTACCCTCTGTGCAGTATCTTGCAGGAGGGAAGGGAAGCCACAGTGCAGCAACAGATACAAGGGATCAGAGACATGCAGAAGATCAAAGGAATATGGGAAAGGAGGAAGCTGACAGGGAGGTGACCCTGGTGCCTTCACCAGCTCAGCCTACAGGAGCTGCAAAGTGCCCAAGTGTTGGGTAGAACCAGCAGCAAAGGGCTGGGTTTCTGTGCTCCTCACTCGCTGTTTTCGTAGCATACTTATGTCCCCTCCATCCGAACAAGCTGAGCAGGCACGAAGGCACCTATACTGACCTTGTCACAAGCTGGTGGCCTGACTGCACTCCTGCCCCTTTTCTGCTGTGGCTGCAAGGACAGTGTGTCTGATGAAGAAGCTGCTGCTAAAATTCTTGTCCTTCCTCCAACCTTCAGAAAAAGCAAGCAAACAAGGAGCAGAAGCCAGGTGGGACACGCACTGTGCTTTAAAGGTGACAGGTTAAGCTTCAAGTCCACAGTGTATCTGTGTTTCTTTACCTAGTGTAGGTAATATGAAGTTAAAAATAATTTTTCATGCTTCTGCCTGGCTTTATATAGCTACATCTATAACTATATACATTTGCCCACGTATAGTGTGAGTAAATGTTTCTGTGTCTAACCTGACTCCAGACTTCATGCTGCCAGATAAAGCAATCAGTTTTAAGGAAATCAGGAATACAATATTGGTTTATAATATCTCAGTTGTATTTTGTCACTTGTGCTGAAAACAACTGTTCCAAAACCACAGCCAGCCATGCTGATAGAACAGAGCCCAGAAGTTGGGCTTATAGAGAATGAAGTTCAGTATATGAAGAAGAAAATAGCAAGACAAATACTTAATTCGTTAAAAGACATTGGGCCAAATCTTCCTCTACAACAATGTTAATTATAAGAAGCAATTATCAAAATAATTCAAAAAACCCCAACTTTGAATCTGCAACACTCACAACCCAGAGAGAACAGAGAGCCTTGCACAAGATTGGAAAAACATATTTGGGAGCATTTTATGGTAGACCTCCTCAAACATAATTCTCTGCTGAAAGGATGAAGCTGGTCAGCGCTGCAATCAGAACACTGTTGACAAGCTCTGACTTAGCCTTCCCTGGATATCTCCTTCCCAATCCAGCCGCTCCTTAACTCCCGGTTACCCAGGTACTGATGCCTCTGTGCGCGCTTGTGCTCAGCCTTTCTGCAGGCTGCAGGAGCAAGGAAGTCAGCTGAGGGCACACAGAGAAGAATGCTCTCAGGAGTTTGTGGCACAGTTTCCCCCTCTTCCAAGTGCACCCTCTTCAATATACCCCTTGGTAAGATCGCTGTGACTTTCTTTTCCCCCTCATGCTGTAATACTGGCACTGAATTTTGATGAGACAAAACCAGGTGTAGCCCGTGGCATTTATTTATTTAGAAGCAAATGCAACATTTCGGTAAATATTTTGGAGCTACAAAGAAGAATGATAGGTCAGCTGCTTCTCTAAATCCAGAATGGGTTCTTATATTTTTACCAGTCAACTAAAGGAAATGCTTGCCTTGAATCCACAAATGTATTTTTCCTTTCAGATCTTCCAGACGCTTTTGGTCTTACTTGAAAATTAGTGTTGGCTCTTAATGTAATTCATACAAGTAGCCACAGGCACCAAAAAAAAAGTTAATTTCTTAACTGTAGCTTTCCTCTCTTTATGTTTGCAATTTCAATTAACTGTTCTAAATAACTGACAACATGGAATATAAAACATTCCTGCAACAATGTAGGTCTAACAGCAATTACGTTGATTTACTCTGGACCATGTTAAGTTCAGGGAGTAGGATAAAGAGACAAGAGTTTAAAACTTCTTTCACACTGATGTAATAAATTCAGTACATTGCTTTAAAGTTAGGGCAAAATAGCTGGTAACTGAAAGTAAAAAAAAACCCCTTGTTTTGTTTTCCACTGTGATAGAAAACAATAGATTATGGGAAAGTTCTTCAGAAGGTGATCAGAGGAAAAGTTCACCAGCATCTATCATGGACTGTGTCTCTGTGGCCTGCTGGGATAGGAGGGAGGGACATAAAGGTGTCAGCAGTTGAACTGATACGGTAAATCACAGTAGGGCTAGTAAAGCGCAATGGCAGCCTAGTGTAAATGCCTTCAGACTTCTATTTCTTCTCCGAGGTTGTACTCGGGACACGTCCCCTCTTTGTGACCTTATCTCTGGGGCAGTGGGTTGTGCACTGGTCTCCTCTCTTTAGTTTACGAGGACTAATCCATTTGCAGGTTAATAAAAGGTGAAAAGGACAATCACCAAGGAGCCACCAAAATAAACAAGTACCTTTGACTGCTTAAGGATTCTTGGTTTTCCACATCAGCATGCTCAGCCTGTCTCCCTTCTCTCCTCCTAAATGCTTTGATAATAAGTACATCTGCAAACAGTTGACTAAAAACAAATTACTAGCAGTACGCAAAAGAGGAGAATAGTAAGACAATTCCATAAAAAGTGGATGGTTCTACTTTGCAGGCAAGTAACTGGTCTCTGTAAAATGTACTTTGCTGTGCATGTCCTTGTGGTTGAAATTTGTGATTTTTTTCTAGAAATGCTGACTGACAATTAGTGAATTTCAGGGACCAACATGCTCTTAGTCCCAGTTAGTGGAAAAGTCCCCTCAGAAATGTCACAAATCTGAGCCATTTCATTTCATACAATGAGCAAAAAGGTCACAACATGCCATCGCTTCAAGCACGATTAATGAATTTTTCTCCTTAACTGCTAGATTTATAATGCATATGCTAGCTTGCTGCAGTGCTGTAGGCAGCATCATTAACATCAATAATATATATTTAATATAATGATACCAAGAGCCAGATACAGTGGGACAAGGAGGATGACACCAGGGTGAAAATCACCTGTGTTAGGCAGCCAGGGCTGCAGTGTGGTGCTGGAGCAGTGGGGCTGTTTGTCTCACTGCTGGTTCCCCTTTGTTCCCACCCTATCTCCTTCCATTCTTGTCAAAGTTAAGGACAATTCACAAAAGAGGAGGCTATTGCCAGGTCAGGGAGCAGTTTCCGATTACTCTGTGGTTCCTAGGCTAGCAAGGGAAGCTTTGGAGAGAAGCAGCGTGTTTGATGAGTAGATATAAGAGTAGATTTTAAGTAAGAGGGGAAAAAACCCCAGCTCTAATCACATAGGCAGGCATTGCTATTGCTAGCAGGGCAATATGCATCCCTTCCTCTCTTTCCCACAGGATACAGGCAGTTAGTTCATTCAGATATAAAATAAAGGCTATTAGGTAAAGCACACACAGCCTCTTACTTCTTTAAGTCAATTAAGCCAGCAAGCCAAGGAAACCAAGACCTCCTGTCATTCCACTGAAAATTCAGATTCAATCTTGAAAACATGTTTCTTCTGCTGATATTTTACAAAAGCAATATATTTCTGAGGTAGAGATACACTAAATTAATATTGACCCCGTAGAGCTCAAGCAGAAAAAAATCCCAAACCTAAGTTGTTGCTTTTCCCCTCAAAACAGCAATTGCTGGAGGAAGCTATTTCATTTAAAGCAGCATTAACAAAGATGACTTAACAAGTCTTGGTAGATGTGTGCCTTTGTGCACCTCCTCCTTAAACCGTACCTAGAGCACTGCTCAGTACCTACATCTCTGTATTGACACCGACCTTTACAGCTTCCCACCACCTCAGAAAGTTACTGGCCTGCCTCCTACTCAAGAGTGTGAATGGTACTGACTGCATTTTGGTTACTTTTATCTCTAGACAGATCCTGTGAGGGGCCCTCAGCTCTGGAATTTTTTCCCTGCTTTGCTCAAAAACAGCTTCCAACAATCTTTGACCTTCTGTGTAAGCTGTGAGGCCCAAATCCAAGGATTTGCTTTTGGAGAAGTGTAAGAAAGGTTGGCATTTGTGGGTGTGGTAGGAGAACATGTTGTCTGTGCCTGATTTAGTCCCGAGTTTATAATTTTCTCATGTTGTGACAGTTACCCTGTACAGCAGTGTAATCTTAACCCATGGACTTTTAGGCTTTCCTAAATGGTCATAAATTGGGGGAAAGAAAAGCATTGAAATCTACCAACATATGAATGATTGTGTATTTGTGAGTAAAATGACCTGGCAAACAAGTACATCATAAGTCACTTTTGCTAAAATGATCCTTCCAGCCTTGCAAATCACACAAGTTCTGCATGTCTCCGGGGCACTAACAGCATTCAAGTGAAACTGCAACGTTGGGACTGCTGATAAAGGGACAAATAACACTTTAATTAACTGAGAATACCTCTATGTTGCAACTGAGAGGCAAGCTGTAAACACCTATTAAAACAGCACTATTACGTCCTACTACGAAAGTTCTCCTGTCTGTCACCTCTTAAATATTTAAATCTCAGATTCTTTAAAAGCTGTTTCCGCTGCTTTTACTCTTTGGATGTAAACAGATTTGTTAAATATTTTATTTCCAACCCACCCACGAAGCTACATTCATTTACATAACTTAACGAAGGCTGCATTATTCATTGAACTTCTCATATAACATTTTTCGTAAGACATTATTAAACAAGTGAAGCAAGCCAGTCTGGTAATGAGTCTTCTCTAAACTTGCTGCCAGTTACATTTCCTTTCTCCTAATCTATCACTCTAATGGTTGCAACTAATAAACTTTTTGAATTTTTGCTGCTAATCTGTATATGTTTTGCATTGCATGCTGGATGTATAACTTGACAGAGAATTTACAATACAAACCACCTGGCAAACAAAACTATCTCAATTAACAAATGCTATCCAAACCCACCCCACTCTTTTTTTGTTATAATAGAGGACAACTACATGTAACATAGTACCTTTAAGCCATAAATAAATTCACTAATTTGGGCCTGGGACATACCAGCAGTATATCTCAGACACAAGATTTGTGTCTGAGATAAACACAAATTTTATAATTTCTAAAACTTTGCCAAAGGTCAGTAGCTTGAAGTTTGGTTTATGCAAATCTCCTGCGTGGCCTTGTAAAAGATCCAGTAGTCTTGCACAGGATCCTGTTAGACTGTTCTAGGAAAATGATATGCAATAATTTTAAGGTAAAGAAATTCAGCAATGGGTTGCTTACACATAGGCTATTTAATCTGTGTTTAAGACTATATCAAAAGTAGTTGAATTTTCAGGGAGTCTAAGCAGTGCAGCTCCCTTTGAGACAGACAGCGAATTTTCAGAATTTATACCTCATAAAATCAATTCCAATGATTAAAACAAAGAAATAGAGAGTTGGATCCAGGGTTGTAATTTTATGCACACTAGTTTTTAAAAGACTGGGGCATATTATTTTATCAGCATTCACCCTGAAAACCTCTGCAGATCTGTAGAATTAACAAAATACAGCAGTGTTCTGTTCTCAAAGATGGCTAGATGCAGGTTTGTAAAAGCATTTTTAAAAACTTCCTGCAGCACTTAGGAAAGTACCACTTGAAAGTCACAGATGAAGTATTTTACATATTATTAAGTATTTTTCTTGGTACCTCTCCAAAAGTTATTCTAAATCACTGAACAGAATAAAGTAAGAGAACATACAATAGATTGAAATGGAGTAGAAAGAAGGAAAACCTTTTTGTCAGCCTCTCATCTTGCAAGGTCCAGGAAAAGACTGCTGTAATAAAAGTAAGAAAATAAAATAAATTGTCAGAAAAGTAAGTTCAAAGCCTTAAGCATACAAGACTTCAAATTATATTGTCCCTTGAATAGCTGCTTCTATGAACCAAAACAAAAGAAAATCTTTCCCAGCTCAACTGCTGAAAGCAACATGCAAGTAACATGTCTTTGTTTCTCAAGGACAAAATAAATAAACCTGATGGAGTTATTTTTAATTATTTCCAATGAGTCTTCAGCATTTTTTTTCTTAGTCATATAACCATTACCAAAATTCACTTTTGGCTGTTCTGACCTTATCTGGAAATACTCATACCTTTTAATCAGGTACTGATTTATCAAGTAGCATTCCTCAATGTCAATTGACACCGAAGTAATTCTATAATGTCCTTTTTATTCAAGAATAGATATGACTGTGTGTTTTTAAGAACAACACATTTAGCACTGAAGAGATAGTTCAGAAATTCTAAGCTCCAGAGATGCTGCTGGCTGGCAGGAGCTGTTACTCACATGGTTTTAGGAGAAGTGTGGGTTCTATTAACTCACCTTATCCTCAGGGAAGAACCAGCATGCTACATATAAATCATGGCTTTCTACTCCAGGACCAAAGCACGGCACCTTCTAAATTGTATGTGATTTTTCCAAGAGAGACCTGGTCAAATATTTTTCTTTTAAATAACAGGTTAACCAAGAGGAGGAATATGAAATACCCTGCCTCCTGTCTCGGTGCAGCACCCCAGCACAAACTATGCTCATGTGGGGAGCTGGAATGAGGACCTGGTCTGTCCAAAAAGCAATTAGGTTTTTGATAGGTAATTTTTCAACCAAGTCAGTTCCTGGACTCACCATAACAAGAGGGGTGGGGGCTCGGGGTGCAGCAGACCGGCAGCACCCAAACAGCAACCATCATCTCAGCATGTGCCCACCCCAGCCCCTGCTGAGCAGGCAAAGCTACACTCATACCAGAGCTCACCTGAAACTGGTCTGCAGCCAGCATCTAAGCTGTCAAAATACAGCTGCATACAGGAGATTAGCAGGGGTTGTAAAACCTGCTCAAGAAGTTGGGCAAATATTTTAGCAATTAACCCACACTGAGCTCCGTTTTACTGTAGCTACGCTGCTGCCATTTCTCGAGATAACTCGTTTAAAGCTAGCTCCAGGATGCCTAAACTGCACAGCAGCGGCAGACCGCTTAACTACAGAGATAAATTATTACAGGGGCAGTACCTAACATAGGTTATGTTGTCATGATTTACAACAGCTGAGGATGTGCCCCCAGATGTCCAGGCAAAATCAACTTAAGTATATGATTTTTTTCTTCTTCGAACATAAAAGTCATGCAAACTTGACTCAAAACCAAAAATGAAAGACTTGCATGTATGACCTTAGACTTACACTGTGAAAGCGTTTGTATTCTCCAGACAGCACTTAGGTTCCCATTCTTTATAAAATTAAAATACAACCTAAAATAATATGAAGACCGTGCAAAAAATTCCCACATATAAAAGACTTTAATTAAAACCAAACAAAACATTTAAAGAATATCAGCATCTATTTGGATTTGGAGAATGTTGTAATGTTACAGAAGAAAATGTTAGTAAAGAATACCAAGACAAGAGCCTTGCTGTTCTCCAGACCCTACATCACCTCCAAATCAGGATCAAGGTTTGCAATTTTCCACTACTATATTGGTAATAAAGGGGTCTTAAACTGAGGTTATTCATCAAGTCCCTGAGGAACATAATGGTACAAGAGGTTTGCACAGCAAAAAATATTTAAGATTTTAAACATTGCCAAAAAGACTCAGATGCAATCTAAAAAGAATATATTTTATATTTTAAGGCTACAAAAAATTGATTAGGAAAAATTCTTGATCGTTACACTCATACGTAGGTTGTATCTCAGGCCATGTGTTAGAAGCTTCCGTGTTTAAAATGCTAGCTGGAAACACATCAAATGTGTTATAGAAACAACCCTTAAAAAAAAATTCCAAACATCATAGATGCTATTAAGCACCTGCAGCTATTTTGGACAACTCAACTCTGTCCTTAATTTTGATCTTGGGAGAACAGAATGAAAAAGTGACTGTTTTCCAGAAGCAAACAAAAAATTTAATTATTCTATATGGTGCTATAAGTGTTCATGACACTGAATTACATTGGTTTACTTTGTAGATGTTTATAGAGCCAGCCTATGTTGTTTGACTTTAGAGGGAAGACTAATAGGTGTAGTAAGTGGGGGTGGGCACAAAACTCCTTATGGTTAAGCCAAAATAGGGGTCATGCCTAGGGCATTTTATCTGCCCTGCTTACACACCCCTGGGGAATTGCATCTCAACAGTTGATTCGCTGTTAATCAATTCACATTAGTGCCTGCCTTTTAGTTTTCACTTTGCTGAATTCCAGGAAAGAAGTTCTTAAACCAAATGCATGCTCTATCTCTGACCTAGTCAGAGCTGTTGCATTTCAAGAAGAAATAAGCAGATTTTATTTGCTCTACCAGCTGATAAGAGACACCTTTGTGAGTAAAGATTCATAGCCAGCAAGCTCAACACAGAACAAGATTCCCGCAGGTCAGCAGTAATATGGGAGGAGAGGACATTTACGGAATTTTTTTCCTCAGTCAGCTCCAGAGAAAGACTTATGTGACATTATTCTGCTTTCCTTTTCTTTCTTATTTACTGTGGCTCAAAAGGATGTGCTTGATAAGGGGACCTGTAGCACTTGCCATGACTCCGTGCAGTTTTCAGCAAGCATGTGGTTTTGCACTGTTCTTGCACTTACAAGCCAAAACTTATAACAACTAACTAGTCACAAGCAACCACATGTGAAGGAGGGGAGAGTTATGAACACAGAAATAGTAAATACCTCATTCACTAAAGCAGATCTGACTTTACATCCAAACCCTAGAGCCACATTCATTAAGTTACTCTCTAGCATACACACAGATTTTCATACAGAGGATCATCAAAAATAAACTTTATTATCAAACTTAAAATTCACACATTAGACATACAATCTAGACACAAGTAATACTGAAAACATTCTCAAACAATAACCATTTCAGGTAATTTGGATGAGTAGCCAGTTACCATTGTTTTGAATGCTTTTTGAATATTTCTTAATTCATACACCATCCTGAAATGTCTTCAAATGCTTAGCTGGCCAGCTTTCAATGATATTTTTAAATAGGGGAAAAATTATTTCTATAGAAATAACATTATCTAATTATGAATCAGAGACCCATAATTGTAGTGCTTGGGGGGAAAAATATCATAGCCTCTTGAAATATTTAGAAGACATAAATAACTATTGTACATTTACACGTTTTAAATATTTAAAGGCCTTTGTTACTATAAAAAGTTACTATGTACATATTAAATGCTATATAGAAATCCAGTCAGAGGCAAGTGTTGAGCTCTCAGATTTGGCCGCTGAAACCAATGAATTTGGTAGGCAGATTGTCCACAGGGTACACTATGGGGCCCGTTTTCATTGTAGGAGGTCCATTCAGCAGCTGCCAGTCACAGCTCCGAGCCAACTCCACTGTAAATACTTTTAGAAGGACTTTTGCAAACTCTTTGCCCACGCAGCTCCTCAAGCCCCCACCAAAAGGAATGAAACTGAACCTAGAAGAATCCTCTGGAGATGGAGACATGAAGCGATCTGGGTTAAATTCCTCCTTGTTGGTAAAGAGATCTGCCACATCATGTGTATCACAGATACTGTAAATAACATTCCAACCTTTAGGGATCTGGTAACCCTATAAAAAGAAGAGAAAGGAGATGTGGAGCACCTTGCTGTGTTAAACAACATGAAGTGACAGCACAGGACACATCAGTGCACCCCACCTCCCCTCCTGGCTTCCCGCAGGTCACTCTAAGGCGGACAGGCTGCATGAACATACATTACTCTACAGCTGCTCTGAAGAGTTGTGCCCAAACCTTGCTTACATTTAGCTCAAGGGTCTTGAGTGCAATTCGAAATCCTCCAGGAACAGGCGGGCTCAGCCTGAGGGTCTCTTTGATGACACAGCCTGTGTACTTCAGCTGCTCCAAGACCTCCATGTCCAGCTGCTTCTCATGGTTGGAACTGCACAGTAACCCCTAGATAGGAGAATGCTGCCATGACATTCATGAAGCAGACAGCCAGGGCTCCGGGCACTGCAAAGCAGCTGCCCCTCAGCAAGTGGTATTTTCCTGCCACCCCTAAAAGGAGGGCACCACCTGGGTCAAAGGGAGCCCTGTTTGGGATACCTGTCCTGGAGGTACCTTCCTCCCACTGCCCCCTCCTGTGAAATGGCTCTGAGGAAGACACACACCTTCACCTGCAGTTCTTTCCTCACTTTCTGCAGGACTTCATGGTGGAGTCCCAGGAAGGCAATCAGCGATGTGGCAGCACTAGCAGTGGTTTCATGGCCCCCGAAAAGCAGCTCTGTGGCAGACTCCTTCAGCTCCTTACACAAAGGATAGAAGAGGGATAAACCAGGCCTTGAACACAGTACCTCTACCAGGCCCACTCTACCACTGCAATGCTGTACATTGTTCCCAAACTGGAACAGACACCCAGGGGCCAGAATGGGGGTGGTTGGAGGTGCTTATGCTCCCCGCAGACACGTCTCCCCATTCAACAGCCTGACTGCAGCCTCTGCACCCTAGTGCTCAGCACAAGCTAGTTTATTTCATGGGGAGAGGGAGCACCTCCTGCTCTCTCCGTTTGTCCATACAAGTGTAATGCTCTCAAAGGGGCTGGGGGAAAGGGACAAATCCATTCCTGGGGAACCTTACCTGCATGTTGAGCTGCTCCCCGTTACCCTGTGTGTGCTCCATCAGCAGCTGCAGCGCATCCTTGTAGCCGCCCTCAGGCTCCTTGCGGGCCATCTTGGCACGGATGTTCTCCTCGATCTTGGCATGGATGATGTTGCGTGCCCGCAAGCCCTGACCAAGCAGCAGGGAGAGCAGTGTGGGTCTTAGGCTGTACTGCCATCCCTCCCCCCAGTACCCCCTGCCCTGGCCGAAGGGGCACCTCTCTCCTCCTGGCCCGCCGTGAGCCTTACCCGGTAGAGCCCACTGAACGGCACATCGATGGGCAGGGAGAAGAGGTTGCGGATCATCTCCTCGAAGGCCTCCACCAGCTGCTGCTCGCCGTCGGGGCTGGCCTGGCGGGGCTGGAAGCCCAGCAGGATTCTCATGGCAATGCGAAACATGAGGCGCTTCACCTCGGGGTACACGAGCAGGCAGGGCCCGGCGGCGCCCAGCCACCGCGCCAGGCAGGCGCTCACCTCCTCCTGGATGACGGGCACGTAGTGCTGCAGGGCGTCCCGGGAGAAGGCACGCATGATCACCTGCCCGGGGGGACGAGGAGGAATGGGACAGAGGTTCATCCGCCGCGCTCGGGGCGACCGCGCCCTCTCCCCGCCCGCCGTCGGGCCGTACCTTTTTGCGGTGCTTGTGCTGCCCGTTGTGGAGGTTGGAAAGGCAGCCCGAGCCCAGGATGGTTCGCACCGAGGCGGGCCACTGCACGGAGACGAGCCGGTGCTCGCCCAGCAGGATGTGCCGCACGTTCTCGGCGCCCATCACTCGTACCGTGGGCCGCCCAAAGAGGTGAGTCTTGTAGATGAAGCCGTATTTTCTGCGTTTCATCTGCAGGAATTTCCGCCTCTGGACAGGGGATGAGAGGGGGGAAATGATAAAATAAATTTTAGAAAGGATAAGAGGAAGAGGCAGGGAGAGCAGCTCTTTCCCACCTGGGCACGGGAACCTGTCAAAGCTGCAGCTCATCTCCCTGCCCTGCAGCCAGAGGGGCAGCCGGGGCGCCTTTCCGCTCCCCGCGCCATCGCCTCGCCTTACCTGCAGCACCAGCTGCAGCGTCTCCCCGAAGAAGGGGAGCCCCATGGTGCCCGGAGGCAGCGGGAGCGGGCAGCTGGGGTCGCGGCTGCTCACGCAGTACAGGTCCCAGAGCTTGACGGCAGCCAGAAAGAGTAGCAGGGGCAGCAGGAAGGTGCACAGGGCGCTGGCGACTAGGGCGGAGAAGCCCATGACTAGGGAGCGACTCCCACCCGGCCCCCCGGGAGCTCTGAGTGCGCGGGCTGGGCTCGCCGCGGGCTGCCTTTTATACTCTTCCCAGGTTGCTGCCCACCCCTACCTTGGTCCGATAAATTAGTTCACCCAAAGTTCATCTTTAATTGCAGATTGCGGCCTGACTCCTCCCCCCGAAATCTTTAACTATTTGCTTTGCGTAGTGCATCCTACCCGCACCAGACCGCTGCCGGGGAAGGAAAGGTGCTGTCGGGGGCGGCGGCAGTGGCTCCGGGCTCGCTGACCCTGCACCGTGCTCGGTGAGCGGGCTGCGGGACGCCGCCGACAGCTGACAGCCGGTGGTCGGCCGCCACCGCCTCCTCCTCCTCGGATTTATCGCCCATGCTCGTTAGAGACCAGCGGCTGCACCGAGAAATTCCCGCGCCGGCACCCGGCTGCCCGGAGACACCTACCCCGGGGCGCTACCGCCCGGCGCCGATGCGCTCTGCGGAGCTCCTTCGCCCGCCCGCCGCCGTCGTCGGCTGGGAGCGGCGAGGTAGCGGCCGGACCTGGGAGACACCGGGCCGACACCGGGGGGCGGCCGGAGCGGACGGTGCCCCGTGCTGGGGCAGCCCGGAGACCCCCTGAGCAGAGCCGCAGCTGTGCCGGCGTATGGGCGGAGGAGCCTCCGCTGTCCCCTGGTTCACCTCGAAAGGCACGGCTTGTATTTCTGCCGGCCGCGGAGGAAGGAGCCGCCGGCAGCGGTCCGTCTCAGCCTCCTGATGCAGGTTCAAGCGCGGGTCACCGAGGGAAAAGGAGGTGAGCGAGGAAAGGAAACACCAGACCCGCCGTGCCCAACTCCTCTCCCCGGGATCCACTGCCCACCCTCGCCTGAGGCTCTCCGGCATCCCGCCGGGGCTGCCGCGGTCGGGAAGAGGCGCTCGGCAGGGCCGGGCACCCCGCCTGCAGCCGCGGCGCAGCGGGGGCTCCGGGCTGGCGCCG
>VWZW01007900.1:188-85306 GCA_013397115.1 Edolisoma coerulescens | reverse complement strand
GGCAGCCCCCGGGGCTGGGGGCCCGGGCCCCGCTCCCGCCCCCGCCCAGCCCCTCGGGGCGCCCAGACGGAGGCGGGACGGCCACCCCCGGGAGCGGCGTACCCTCTCCGCCCCGCCGGGAGCTGCCGGCGCCCCCTCGGGCCAGCCTGCCCAGGTAGCGAGTCCCGTCCCGGGCTCCCCGACCAGGGAGCGCCCCAGCCCCGCTCCGCAGGCCCCACCGCCCCCGGCTTCTCGGACTGCAGCGGCAGTCGGAGCGATCCTGCAGTGCTCCCGGCCCGCGCGGAGCCCCGGCCGCCTCTCCCGGGGGTAAATCACCAATGAGTCGGGACCTGCGCAGGTCCCGCGAAACCGACTCCGAGGTGTGTTCCGGTGTGTGAAATTAAACAGGAACACGGGTGAGGTTTATATTACTGTATTTAGACCGTCAATAACTTAAAAATACAGCGAAAATGTACATTATTTTTACACGTTCCATTTGGTTTGCATTTGTTAGACATTCTCTTAGTGTCTAAAACAGCCAGGAGGGGACAGTGCAAAGAGACCGGTAGTGGGACAAAATGCTAATCGCTGGGATGGGGCTGGCGGGAGAAAGCGCAAACTAACAGATGCGGCACGAAACCAACAGCGGCAAACCTATTCCTTACTGCAACCTGGGATAAAGAACCCGAGATCTTACAAAAGTACAGTTAGAAATAGTAACCCTGAGGAACAAAACCAAAACGAAACGAAATGTCACATTATAAAGAACTCAACTGGTTATTTACATTCACAACCTCAAGATTAAACCCTTTTGGAGAACAAAGCCTATAAGTCCTAATGCTAAAGAGATATCAAGTCTAGTTCTCAGGTAGTTTTTAAAGGTACTAAAAATCAGAAGATTTTTTCATACCTCCAGACTACAAAACCTGGTATACAAAATTATGTTCAATCACTTTAAGGCTAATATACATTTAATGCAAGAAAACAATAGGCAGCATCTGAAACACAAGTATCTCAATGCTTAAAAACATTAAATTAGGATTCAACCAGAAAACAGCAACTAAGGGATCATTTCTCAAATAATTCCTACTCGGAGCAAAATTTTGGACACCATATCTGCAGATATTTAAATAACATATTTACAGTTCAGCTGTTCCATGTACAATACTATTGCGCTGGTTTTTATTGTACAATCTCATTTTTCACCATTTGTTTACAATATACAAAATAGTATTCGATCCATTAAAAATACGTACAAAGAATTGTTTGTTGAAGACTCCATGTACAGTTCATCTACTGCATTTTTCCTTTTCTTGGTCAAACAAAAGTCCTAACTGGTATCACTATTTGCTTAGTAGAAATAGTGGCTATGAAACACCTCTTGGTGTGATGAGATACTGTCGATTTAAGAGCCCTATGCGTGCTGGGACATACCATTCACTAAACTCCTAAGTTGCTTTACTACAGTCTCTATTAGCTTCTGCTTGTCACGGTCATTCTTCCTGAACTGAGCAAAAATGTTGTTCTTTTTGCTGGAGTCTTTCATTCTAGAGAAATAAAAAAGCAAATAACAAACACATTAAAAACATAATTTGAAAAGGAAAAATCCGACTATTTAAATCTGTTTACTACTGTTCCTCTTTTGATCTTTCTGCTAATAAGAATTGAAAGATTACAAAACCTGCTCACTGTGTGTTCTTAAATTAAACTTCTGCAATGCAGAACTCATTTTAACAAATATTACTTCACAAATAACCTGTAAGTATTAAGCAAGTACCCCTTCAGCAGGACCCGTGATCCTACCAATTGCCTTAGGAGAGAAGCAAGTCAGAAAACCCGTTAGTATCATCTGCTTCCATGGTAAATTCAGACTCGGCAAATGGGTGAGTTTTGTTCACCGTCAATAACGGGCAAGTATATCGCTGATTTCCCGTACCAACGGATTTAAAAACGAAATTCGGGAAATTAAGTAAGTTACAGAAACAAGATTTTGTAACAGTATAGGCGATACGTACCCTCTGTGAACTCTGCAAAAGACATTTTCATCGCAGGCAGGAGAGGAGAGAAAACACTGTTAGAAAGCGTCTTTAAACCGCAACGTGTTTTGATGCGGTTTTTACAAGCAGGTTGGTACCGGGCTGCCGGTAACGCTCCCTGCTCTCCCTGCCCTCCCAGCCCGCCCGCCGGGCCGGCCGAAACGCTCGCACCAGCTTCACCACGGCCAAAGCTCAGCGCTTCCTTTCCCCAGAGCGGCAATTCGGGCAGCCGCTGGCTGCTCCCGCGGCCCCGGCCCCGCCGCCGCCCCGTGCGGCTCTCGGCACCGGGGCACCGACACGCTGCGGGCTCTGGCTGCCGCCGCTCCTGGCAGGGCGGCTCCGGCTCCGGCTCCAGCTCCGGCTCCGGCGCCGCTTTGCATCCCCGCGCCGGCAGCTCCGGCCCCCGCACTTACTTCTCCAGGAGCGTGAGGGCCGTGCTGGGGTTGACCCGCAGGTACTTGGAGGTGGCCTGCCCGTAGTCAGCCAGGTAGGTGGACCAGTCCCACACCATGAANGGGTGAGGGAGCGCGGGGCGGCTCTGCCGAGAGAGGCCGGGCGCAGCCCCTCGCCGAACCCAGCCAACAACCCCCATTCACCTGCCCATCTCTTTCTTTAACGTCTCTCACCTCCCTCCGTGTGCAGGGAGGTGGCTGTGCAGGTTCGGGCCCAGGAGGGGATGCTAATGGCTTTACACTTTGGCGTTTGGGAACTTGCTTTACCGTGGGGAGCAATACAGGGATGCTCGTGTCTGCTGCTTCTCACAGTAATTTAAACCAGAAGTTAAGGTAGTCTCAACTAAGTGAATTAAACACCTCCTGCTGCACTCTCCATTGTGACTGACCCTGAAACTCAGCGCCAAGCCCTGAGCACACTTCTGGCCCAAAGAAACCCAAACACTTCAATGGAGGAACAAAAAGTCTTCAAGCACAGTCCTACGCCTGGCTGCAGTTTCAAATCTTGCCTTTGACTCATGATCTCAGAGCTGCTGTTCAACAAAAAAACAGCCTGCTTTTACAATCAGACGCAATGCCGAACCTCCAGCAGCCAGCACCCTCACAGCCCTCAAAGCCTAATTCCCCCTCCACCATCACGGGGTGCAGGCCAGCCACCACTGGGCACCCTGCCCAGGCTGCCAGGGGCCAGGGCACAGGCAGTCCCCGCTCGGGGATGCCTTTCCCACGGCTACCTGCGGGCCGGCGGGCCCCACTGCCATTGACGTCAATGGCGGGGCGCCCCAGCTTCCCCTTGCGTCTGGTGCCTGGCCTTGTCCTGCTGCTGAGGGTTAACAAGGGCTTGTTCTCAGGCTGTCCTGTGTTAGCCAAGCCTACTGTTAAAATAAGCGTTGGGAACCATCAACAACACTTTGCCCCAGTGCACAGTGCCCGTGGCTGCTCCGCTTAGCTGGGTCCTCAGTGTAACCTAAAGCCCTGCTTGCCTGGAGACCTGCTGAATCAGTAATGCTGGAAAGGTGGGCTGGAACAGGATTTCGTGTAATAAAACCACTTAGAAAATGTAACAGACTACTGCAAGTCACACCATTTTGCTATTTCAAGGAAGAACCCGGTTCACTTAAAACATTTGCTTCTGCTAAGCCAGACCAGAGCTGTCCCAGACGGGGCACAACAGTAGCAGCCCCTGCTCCTGCAGGCAGAGCTGCAGCCGGCACCCGCTCCTCTGACTTCTCAGGCTACACTAAGAGGAGGCACTGCACCTCAGAGAACCTTGCCTTACTCAAATTTCTCAGCCTGATAAACTGTCAGAGCTGTCCAGTAATGCTCATGCCCAAAATCATAACATCAAATTTATTTACAGAATAAAAGCACACACCCAGTCTTCCCCGCTTCAAATTTCTATGCCTCCTTTTTGCAAATTTTTCCACTTCCAAAACACTTTCTTATGTTACTTTCAAATAAAGTGTCTAATTTAAATATATAATTTTCTAATTAATTACTCCTTCCTTATTTGTAGTGTAGTCTTTTAGGACTAGGTGGCAACATTTCCTGGCATTATAATGGACCTCTGACACACCTACTGCTCTGTCATCCCAAAGATCTCCAGGGACCCTCACAAACCTCAGTGACATCTACATTTTACATTTCCCTACCTCATAGGGGTGAAAGGATCTAAAACCCAAGGAGGCTATTTCATTCTTTGCTGACCAGATATCCATGATAACCACCAAGGTCAAATTCATACAGTTCTTTCCCACAAAGTCCTTTCTCAAGATGGACACCACCAGTTTTACTGAGCTGCAGAGAACATGCCTTTAGTCACTAAGCAAACAGACTTGGGAAAGCTTGATAACTCAGAAATTAGTATAATTTGTGAAACCCACAGCCTCAGTTGCTGCTGCATGTTACTCATCGCTTGTTATTACCTGTGTTACACAGTTAGTAGTGCCCAGTCCTCACAGAGGTATTTCAAAGCACAACCAAAAGAGTAGAAAGATAGGATAGGCAGATGCACAAGACAAGCTGTGAGGATAAAGCTGACAGGAACCCAAACTATATAATCTGGTCATTAATAACCTTCTGCTACTTACAGTGCTACTTGTCATGGGGTCCACATGGGACATGGTCCTTAAGGATGGACCAATGTTCCTGCAGTTGTATGCAGTGAGTCAGAGGTGAAAGATTTCATTTCTTATCCCTATTGTAACATTGAAATTGAGGATTCTGGGTAAATCCTAAACAATCCTGAAGCTCCTATGGGTGAAAGGTATCTAAAGGTATCCTGTAAGCAATGTGTGACCCAAAGCCATTGATGACTGACACAATTACAGTGCTGACAAGTTCAAAGAAACTTCCCTGACAATACTGCATGATTGAGTTCCATACCATGCTTTCAGTGGTTGACTCAACTCTCTGACTGTGCCATGGCTCTGGGAAATCTCAGTCATAGTGACGGCTGGAAGATTACACCTCATTTGTCACCTGGCCAAACACAGGTAAGCATGTAGGGCTCTAAACAGACCATGAAGTCTGTTGTTTTTCAACACAAGGTAAAAAAAATGTCACACAAAACATGAAGCATGTTCTGTGCACTCCAAGACAGTCTTGGCTCTAAAGAATGAACACCTCAAGAGACACTATTGGAAAGGGGGATGTACCCAGAGCTTCCTCCCTGCTCCATGCTTGGTCAAAGAGCTGCAAGCAACCAACCTCATGCTAATAAATCTCTTAAGTTCAAGCAACTGTCATGACATGTGGCAGGTAGCTCAAAGGCCCAGACATGCAATCAAATGACACATGCCACTCAGTCACAGCCCCCTTCCCTCCTTCTGTGCATTTGTTCAGGGGCTGCAGTGTGACAATCATGTCCTGAGCTCTGGATTAAACGTGGCAGGGAGCTGCAGACACTGCTGGAGACCAGACTGCTGCTGTGCACAATTATGCATTGTGCATTTTGTCCCCCTCACAGCTGCAGTTCTGCACTGTGGCATACTGCTGTATGCAGTGGGCTTTGACAGCACGTACTGCATGCTGCGGGTGGGCAGGAGCTGCCTGGTGTGCAGCTCTTGGGATCTGTGTCCTGGCCATTTCTATCACCTGCATCTGCCCTGGCACCCGAGCTCAGCGGATGTACAGCCCACGCAGGCGCTCTGTGAGGGGAGCAGGTTGGCAAGCAGCCAGTGGCAGAGAGGACAGTCTAGCAAAAATGACTCCCTGGCCCCAGGATCACCACATGGGTGGTGGGAAATAACTTCAATCCACTCATGCAAAGCTTCACTTGAGCACAACACAACACCAAATTCACCTTCACTCCTGCAGCAACAATGTAGAGGTGCTGACTCACCAATCTGCTTCAATTTCTGCTGCCCTACTCCTTTCTGATTTACGCCATCTTTTGCTACACAAATGTGTGCCCTATTTAAATTAAGCATTTTAATTTGTCTCCCTGATATAGCAAAAGTGGGACTGTCTTGGCCACAGGCATACGATGTACATGAAGCAGCGGACAATTTGCTGGTTCCGTGACAGTAGCTTTTACTGCAGCACCTAGGATCAAAAATTATTAAAAGCCAAGCTAAAGCAACATTCCCCTATTACTACTTTATCTATTAAAGCTTTCACTATTACTGAGACAATAACTGAAACTGAGATGTAGTGTCCAGCAAGGAATGGTCCACACTGGCATACATTGTCAAAAGATAAATATGGGCAAAGAGTAGGTCCTGGCAATAAGTATTTCCCAGGCTCAAAAATCAGTCAAAGGCCACAGAGTGTATCACATCATACTGGTGCTACTGGCTGCAACTCCTTCAAGGTTAAAATGTGCATTGCTTGCCTTGAAATTACAATAGGAAAAATGTTTATTCTGCACATGCATCTTTCCAAAGTTAACATGTATGGAAAAAACTTCAGACAGAAAGGCACTTGCCCTCACTACTCAGAGACTGGAGGCAGTGCAGCCCATTTTGGTTGTTAGAAAGCTCCTCAGCCCTACCTAAGGAGCCAGAGTGTTCAGTCAGAACCAGCTTATCATGCAGCCAGAACACTGTGAAGCATCAAATAAACTAAATATATGTACTCTGCTACCCAAGAACAATGGTACTGCTGTGCTCTTTATCCCATAATAACCAGGAAAAATAAGAATAAGCTCAGACAGGCAATACTATACCCGAGCATTTTGTAATGAAGCAGAATATGCTTCCCTAGGAGCAAGGAGCAATTATTCCCTTCTGACTAGGAACAATTTGCAGAGAAGTGTGAGTGTCTGAGTCACTACAAAAAAAAAAAAAAAAGGAACGAACAAGCTTTAGCCTTTCCTGTACACCACATAGAACATCATATATATTGTCCACTTAACTTACATTTACAAGATATGGTATACACTTCCACCTTATTTAAAGGATTTTGCCTCTTCTAAAGGTGTGATAGAAGGGGAACCTTTATCCAACATCTTGGAACCATCAGGGCTGATGACCAGAGAGCAGCATGTTTCTTTTACTGTACATGCAACAGTGTTGCTTTCCCAAACCATTACATTATTAGTCACATATATACTTCTAACATTATAGGTAACTAAAGCCTCTGGTTGCTGTTCTGAGCTTTTATTTTGAATTATGCCCTACAGTGCTTTGATTTTGTAATCTTCCCTTCATGCGCAGCTATTTTCTAAATGCCTTTTATGTCTAACATTAGGTCTGCCTATAGAAATAAACACCACTTTGAAAAGAAAAGGTGTTTATATGTACTTATGTAAAAGTTCATAGGAATTTCTGACATTATACAGATAACACTGCTATTTTTAATTAGAAGACTTTTATTTTAAAAGATACTAAACTATGTTTTGGTTAAAAGAGCTCCTGCTGTAAGACCTTGCTAGCTAATAGGATCAGTTAACACAGAGCATTACAATATTGATGCTATGAGGGGAAAAAATCGTAAAATTTTAGGGACAGAATTCTGATTTCAAATAGGGTACTTGTACCCATTCTTCAAAGTTAGTACTCTAGTGTTTTCCCAGTATCTAGGTGATATGGCCGTGTTTGGATAGAAATTATTGTTCATCATTGCTCACTAAAGCTTTGCATTGTATTACCTAAAGTTCAGAGCAGCTCAGCCATAGTCCTGTATTTAGGCCATCTTGTAATTACGTGAGAATTTTGTGCACTGGGAACTGCTGGAATCGACCATCCGGCCCTTTCAATGCCATCTGAGCCTCTTGTCACATCCTCAGATATCATACAGATGCCCTTTCCTTTTTACTTTTGGGCAACTGTCAGGAATAATCTTGGAAGAGAACGCAACTTTGGGAACTAGCTATGCACAGAGTGAACACAGCAACAGACAGAAGGAGGAGACATGAGCTTTGCAGATGGAAATGGGGGCAGTGTCCATTAGACAAGAGCAACTGTGCTGGTTATACTACAAAAATCCTAATTGTAAGTTATCAAGGTACCTTAGTGCAAGTTGGAATGGTGCCATTATCTCTTCCGAACTAGGATGAGCACCAGCAAATAGCTTTGGTTGTACAAATGGCACCAGTGATTCAGGAGCTGGAGATAAAACTGAGGAGTTGTACACTTAATATCCTACTTACCTTTCAGTAAAGTCAAATATTCCATCCAAAGAAAAGTAATTCTTTAACATATCACTGTCAGTTATGTCAGTTCTGGCCCACTCTCCTTGCTCACAAGCTGAATATTTCTTATGCTAAATAGTTTATTAACCCCTAATCACCCAGTTACTTCTGGACTTGATTGCATGTGTAATTACCTTTTGTCAGGTACAATTTGCCTGATAAACATGTCAGAACACTTGCTGCTTAGTCTGTTGAAACAGATAAATGCTGTCTTTCCACAGCCTTGGGGCATAATTAACAGGGAAAAAAAAGGCAGTTATAAAAACACACAGAAGCTGATTCAGTGAGGCAGGAGTTCACAGCGTGCAGCCCGCCAAGGCCCATTGCCCGGCCCGATACGCTTGCCTGAGCTCTTATTGAGTTCCAGCCTGCTGTGACAGGGCAACGGGGGCAGCCCTCAAAAACTGAGATTTAAAGTAGGTTTCCACGTGAACTTCAAAAAAGAGTGGGATGATGCCTGTTTGGAAGGAAAAAAAAAAAAAAAAAAGGGAGAGAAAAGAAAAAAACCAACACAGTGAAGCAGCAGATAATGAAATTGGTTGAGTCCCCGTCTTCATTATGTGTTATACGCTCAAGTAGACTCTCTGGGATGGGACCAGGAAGGGAAAAACTAAAAGAAGGCAGAGGAAAAAAAATCAGGAAAAGAAAACCGGTCAGGATTAAATAAAAATGCTTTGTGGCATCCTTGGGCTCAATTGCTTCTGATTTCTGCCCTGCAGTGTTTGCAGGTTATGTACCCATGCGCTACGGGGAGTGCGAAAAAAGAAATCCTTACCTGACCTCTGGATAACCCAAACAGGAGATTAGCCCATTTCCAAGCAAAGCAGGTTGTCACACTGTTAGGCCAATTGCTTCTATTGACACTTTGCATAAACATCTTACACAGGGTGATCAGAAAGGACTGTTATGCCATTAACGCTCTTTTTATTTTTTTATACCTAAGTCTTACAGAATAAAGGCCTTTCTGAGTAAGGGATAACAAAAGGGTCAAAAGGTCACAAACATTCTTTTAAGTAGGCAAAAATCAGGGAAGTTTAGATTCATTGAAAAGTGCAAATTGGAATTTTTTTGCGTCTTGAAACATTCCAGCACATTCAGCTTTTTCTAATTTCACTTCTAGTAAATTCATTATCTACTTAATTGTGCGTTTTTACTTTTACTTTTAAATAAGAAAAATGCTAAAGTCTTCATTTTAGGAAATAGCAAGCTGTCTAACCTTCTCAGCTAATCAGTAATCTAAACAGACTTAGACATTACCATTAAAATCCTCGTGAGGACCAGTGTGAAAATATATAGAACTTTTTCTTGAAGTGGGATGACTGAACAGTGTCTCATGTACAGTTTTCACATAATTTACACAGCATGTGGTTTTCACTGTGTACAGCAAAATATTCTATATTTTCTTTTGTTTTGCTTTTGCTTTGATCAGAGATGGAAACAATCTCCCTTTAATAGTATAAAAGCCACCTGCTGGGCATCACAGACTACAGCTAATTGGTAAATTCTTTGAAATTTTGATATAATGGATTTTGACCTCTTTAATTAAAAAAACCCCAAAGCCTAGAATACGGTGAACTCTTCTGGGAAATGAACAGTGCCAAGCATATACAACTGCAAGCTACACCCAATCTTTTCTTAGGAAAGAATACAGAAGTAACATTACAACTTTTTCCTTGAGGATGCATGGCTTTTGACCGAGAAAAAAAAAGACTGTTGCTAGCTACATATCACTTAAGTCTCTAAGATAAAGAAATAGCAAATACATTGGTATTTCAATTACTACTGCTTTTATTGGGGTTTGGAGCTAAACAGCACCAAACATGAAGGGGACTTTTTCATTTTAAACACAGTAAACTCACAAAAGCCACTCACAAATGTTCCAGTCCTCAACATTTCCTACTCCTAGGAGCTCACACTGTACCAATCCACCCCACGTTGCATTCAGAAGGACAAATGGGTTTCACGACCCAAAAGGAAGCCTGTCAACCAGAATCGTTGCTGTTTCATAATCTCTGACATAACGTTAACCTTTCAGTGGAGCTATAATCTCATTGCTTTGGGAACTCTGAGGCAGCACTGTCTTTCTTTTGTTAAAACACTTATTTATATTCTGCCCAGCATAATGGGGCCATGGTCCATGACTGGGACTCATAGGCACTGCAGTAACACAGCTACACAACAACAACAACACTTTTTAAATCTTTGCTTAGGTTTCATGCACAAGTATACATGAATACATGTTATAGAGGTATACACTTATTTCCAACAGAAACTGTATGCATGACCATGAAGATAACATCATCATTATTCACCAATTTATGCTCCTGTTAATTAAAGCATGCACACCATGAAAGCACTTACTAAATTGGAAAAAAAAAACCGTAAAGGACCAGGATCAGAATCAGAACTGGACAAAGACAAGCCTTG
Source organism: Edolisoma coerulescens (assembly GCA_013397115.1). Classification (NCBI taxonomy): domain Eukaryota; kingdom Metazoa; phylum Chordata; class Aves; order Passeriformes; family Campephagidae; genus Edolisoma; species Edolisoma coerulescens. The sequence continues at coordinate 74,777 of VWZW01007900.1, read as the reverse complement.
TTTACTCTGAACATTTCTTGGTTGCAAAGGAACAACAGAACTACTTAAAATATAGATACCTGAGCCCAGCTTGAAAGAAAAAAAGACCGAGCTTTCTAACTGTAGAATAACACCATACCAACCAAACACAATTATCACTTAATCAGTAGGTGTTCATTACTGCTGACAAACATCTTGTTAACCTGGTTAGCAAGTCTGCCTGCCACTTGCCAAAATATTTTGTTTTATTTAGACCTGGTGACTTATTTTGTGAATGTGGTGAATTTTAAAATCTCCCCTACTGATCAGATAACTGGAATAACGCACATTGGTCTTGTATTTCAAAGTGTACATTGATCTCTTGATCTGTGAATGTCTCCTTGTAGTTTATGCTACCCTTTTTCTGAATTGGTACAACAAATGGATTTTCAAAGTGATGTTATGGGGACTTAGCTATGCAATTCCCACTAGTGTCAATGGGGGTCGCAGGCTAAATTCCTAGACAATGCTTTGAAAACTGAGCCCTGGATTTTCAAAGGAAGGATAGTCTGTGTTAGAAAGGCAGTGTCTTTCAGTTTTTAAGCCACTGCATTAAAACACGCCTCTTTCTTTTAAGCACCATGCATTTAGAAATTGTGTCTAAATTTGGGACATTGAAATGTTCACAAGAATGAAACAATTTTGTATTTAAATGCTACCATCTGTTTCGAATTTTTAAGTGAAATTGTATCTGTCACTATCTTGAATGTTGGGATACAATTCAACACATTCATATATGTACAATGTATAATGTTTTGACAGCTGAACCATTGGGATTTGTTGCTATGCTAAGAAAAAAACAAAAGTTACTTGTATTCATGTATCTTTTATAAGAAAAAAATTCTTGCAAAGGGCAGAATTCTTTTCTAAAATCTGGACCTTGTGGTACACTTCAAGAGATGTCTGGTCTTGTTACATTCACGAACATGTCAAAATAATTTTTTTTTATTCTTTGGCACTTCAAATGAACTTAGGCCTGCCTACAAAATAAAACACTTGCTGTTGAAGTCACATGAACATGCTTTTTGCTGTTACCATAACCAGAAAAACACTCACAATGTGTAATTTTTACAAATCCCATTAAAACTTCAAGCAGCCCAAGATGTAACATCTGAAGACACAGAAAAGTAGTTTCTGAGACAAATATAAATAGCTAGGCCCTATGAAATACACAGTATAGCAACAAGTAATACCTCTTCAAAGAAGATTTATTTAATTACAATGCAAATGTTTATTATGAAGTGTGTTGTTTTTCATCATTAAAGAATAAGCTGGACTAGTAGCAAAGAACCGTGTTTTGAGTCTAGAAACAGGGAAGAGTTTGAAAAGCAGGAGCCTGGCAGACAGTCAGGCTCCGGAGGGCACGGGCTCGGGCCAAATTGCTCCTGTCAAGCGTGTTAGTCCGTACACAAAGTCCCTTTAGACAAAGCATAAAACTATGTCAATGGCAAAATTTTTGTGGATTAAAAATTGTGGATTATGCAATGGTCAGGTCATTCACCGTTTTTTCTGGTTTTGCGCTCCTGATGCAGAGGTGTACTCGCTCAAACAGCAAGCAGGGGTGACAAGTGCAGCCCCTCAAAACAGGCCATCTGCCTCTCACCTGAACGAGACTTTGAAAACACAATTTCAGCTGTTAAAATAGGTTTGCCAGTAGTACTTAAATATTGACATCTACCAAAAAGGAATTTTACAGCTTAGTTTATTTAAATTTTAATTTTCTATAGGTACTTCTTTGTTACTTGCACTAAACTTACACAGGTTTGCTTTAAACTATTCACTCATCTGTGAAATAATGCCATAAATAGCACATGATGAGGCAAAGCATCCTAAAATAAGTTTCTTGGGGATTAAAACTGTATCATTTGTCTCAATCCTTCCTGTAAAAATCCATCTGAGATGATTCACTATAAAAATGTCTTCAAAAACTTCAAAATCTAAAGTTAAATTTTAACCACTTCCTCTGGTTTAGAGGTGGGTTTAATTCCAAATAATCTAATTTGGTGTAACTAGAATAAAATTCAAACACAAAACACATTCACTTCAACTTCCATACCATGTTGTTCTGAAATAGAACACTCTTGTCCCATCTGTCACATTTAATATTTAGCACTATCCATAAGAGTAACTCCAGATGCCTGCAGTCTTACAAGTTTATATATACACACCATATCATGAGAAGTTATTATCTGACAAATGCTGGTTTTAACTACCCCAAACTGTCCTTGTATATACACACATCTAATCTGGACAGTCAGGCTGCTGTACCCTAGAACTAATCACCTGCAGTGGTCTGCCCAAGCATAATTACAACTCCAAGTTTAACTTTCAGTCCAGTTACTTCTGGGATTGAAGGAAGGAGTTTTAGATACGCAGCCCTGGCGTGCAAATGCAAACTGATGCCTATGGCAGACAAGCGAGCATGGCACAGTTCCATGGCATCAGCGTCGTGCTTACAGAGGAGGCGAGGACTTCAGCTCTTTGTGTGAAGCTGCAGCTCAAGAACAGACCCAGGACGCCGCCAGCCTGGGCACTGCTGGGAGCTAGGGATTCAGTGAATGGGGCGTTTCCCTCTCCTAACTTTCCAGTGTTTTCTTGTCATAATCTGACTTGGACAAAAACACCAGAGAAAATTACATCTATGAAATGTGCTGAAATTACATTGCTACAGAGATTGATTCAACCTAACAGGAGGATATACATCAGGTCTGTAAGGTTTATGAGCACCTCTTGAATCTGCAGCAATTGGTCTCCACAGAAGTCCATGATCTGTAGTGTGTACTATGAATCACATCCTTTCCACTGAGATAACCTGAGGTTCTACAGCAGGTAAGGGGAAACAGTTTGTTTCAACACAACAGAGTAATTATTTTTTAATTTACAACTTTTTTTTGACTTGGTTTCTTTTAGGATCTGTGCATTTCTCAAAAGCTGCACATCTAAAATAAAAAAATTACAGCCACAGTGCACCAGATTCTTCTCTTAGGTGGCCATCGAAACACTTAGAATTTTATATACAAGGTGTCTCTTTGAAAAGCTTCTGCAGGAACCAGATACAAATACAGCAACTGCTTGATAAAGTATCTCAGCTGATCTTGAGTGCTGAGTTAGAATACATGAAAAGCCACTGAAATTCAAGACATAACAGGCCACAAACCAGCATGATTTTGTTTGCATCCAGAAACAAAAATCCAATGCAATCCATAAGGCACAGACACTTACAGATGTGGCCATCATAAGTTTACTGTAAACAGATAGTTATTTCTTCCAAAGTAGTGCACTCAGGGTATGGCTGCATAACCACCCTTTACAGCAGATGAAGTTACATCCCTTAGGGAAAGCTATGCTAGACCTGAGAACCGCTGGACAAGGAATTCCACAGTCAGCAGCTCAGGAATGTAAATAGAGACAAGTTAAAAGGAAAGCCAAAATCACAAGGAAAAAACTCATATTCTTTCATGGACAACCTTCACTTTCCTCTTCAGCTAAAAGAAGACATTTATTTCCATATTTATATCTATCAAATGACTCTAAAAACATTTTAGCAAATACTACAGCTCACATAAAATCCCGGTTTTCTTTTGTTAACTTGTTGTTTAGATAACTTGGTTTAACAAAGGCTTCCAAGCCCAGCAAGTTGTAACCTGGATACCTCAGAATTTCCTTTTTTTACTGGGTTTTTCCAAAAGATCTTTCTCTTCTGGCTGTTGCTTGCAAACGTATTAGGAAAACTCCTTTTTGCTTTAAGGCAATAATCCAACACAGTTTCTTTTCTAAGAAATACATCTTCAAGAAATTATTCTCCTTAGAAACTGGTCTTTTTCCTTTAGATTATGCCTTTTCTCCTCACTTCTATAGACAGTATTTTCTTTAAATGTTTTATCTGAAAAATTATATCTTATGATTGCCCTGGAATACTGAGTAATTCCAAATTCTGTTATATGTCATTTGCAGTAATTACTCTTTGTATTTTAGCTCCAGCAGATCCCAGTACACATGGAACTTTTGCTGAGTAATGATAGCAAAATTCAGCCTCTAATGGCACCTGCAATTTGAAAACATCTTCCCCTGATGCCACTTTGAAATGTTATCCCTTTCTAGTGAGTAATCCTGTGCTAGATTCTTTTGCTTCTTAAATGAACATTATTCTCACCTTTTATTGACTGACCAGATCTATTATCACATGTAAGCAGTGCTAATCCTTTAGTAATTAACACCCTTATTAAAGTAATTTTAACTCAAAGAAGTTTAAATCGCATTATTGGTTTTATTTAATTAAGCTATGAGGGCAGTTTTACACTGTCATTGGAGTTTTCAGCTTGTGCCTTTTCTACCAGTTACACAGGTCCACCCTGCACACACCACACCCTGACACACACAAACCACCACCACCACCACCAACCCACCCCACACAGTTACCACGGCAGTTCTGTCTAGGAGTTATTTGATATTATTCCACTTCACTGTGAACTTTTTCAACCATTCTGCATGCCAATGGATGCAAGACATAGACACTATACTAAACAATTTACCATTCCCAGAACTATCATTTGGACGTGCATTGGAATGATAGTATCAAATTCACCCTTCCAGAGGACTCAGTATCTTGATAGTGCCTGAAGTGAAAGAGTTACTTTTAACGTCCTTCTCATACATCCTAAGCAAGGGCAAACATTTTAATTTAAACTTCAGACTGGCAAAAAAAAAACCGATCTGAAAGCACTGAGTTCTGCCACTTACAAAGGCCACTTTTTCTGTTACTTTGAAAGTAAGTCAGGTTTTAAAATTGTGGTTTTGTGTGTGTGTGTCCTACTGCATGTTCCTTTCTATGGGAAAATATCTGATGGCCTATGTTGTCCTACAGATCTCAGGTAAGCTACTCAACTGACACATTTGACACAGGGTCAAAAGATGAAAACTGTCTTCTGGTTTAACTGCATCATGTTACACTGTGCACTCTGGAAGAGTGTGGGCTAATTATGTGTCCTCCTGAATGATTTCCTGGAGGCACACTACTGAAACTGGGAAAGCTTGAGTTCTCCTGGGAGTGAGGCAACCTGATGGTTTCATGGACTTTATACACCACTAACGGTGTACTGAAGTCCTTTCTTTTCTTCGGATAAAAACATCTCTTCAAATTTCTCTTGTTTAAAAAATAAATGTTCTTAATGGGTCTCAGCATAAACCATGGAAAATGATAAACACAGAAAGAAAGGGGTAAGAATAAAGTACATTTACAGACACAAACTGACTTTTAATCTTTTTCCCCCCCTCATCCCGTATTTTCATGTTCTTCTTTTCTCCCCATCATCTAGTGCTTCCATCTACTCATATTTTGGATTTTGTGGGGTTTTTTAGCATTTCTGCTATTATTCACTCTTTATTCACCACCATCACACCTTCTGTAATTGCGGGGTCTTTTAAGTTGCACTGTTCCTTTGCTACTAACACTCTAGAGAAAGTCTTCTGCAAGGAGGACACAATCAATATGTGAATCTTCCACGTAAACTGTGTTATTTCAGTATTCTTTAAAACAGCACAATTTGTAAGAGGATAAATTGCTTCAAACCTGACACACCCATGAGAGCCATAAATGTTAACATACATGATAAGCTGGATTTTACATTTGCCCTACAGTGACTTCCAAAGATGAGATGGACTTTCTTTTTCACAGAAGAAACTAGCAAAAGGGGAAAAAAGGGGTATTCTGTCTGTTGCATGTGATTGACAGATAATTTAGAAAAGGAATGGAACCTAAGTATGTTGATTGATGCAACTGAAAAAATACTGAAGGCAAATCTGCAGGGTTAAAGGGTTAGGAGTGCTGCTCAGTACATACTACATATCAGTGACACCACCAGTTTATCTAAGGCTGGAGAATTTAACTGATTTTGGTGCAGAAATTACTTAATACACTAATGCAGCTACCAGTCCCATGGCTCCCTGATGGGAGAGTACGACTTAGAAATGTTAAGAGAATACAAATAAAATGTAATTTGAAGGAAACCAATAATTTTCTTCTCTTGTGTTGCTCAATTAACAATCCTTATTCATTACTCATAGGAACCACATATTGCTCACAGAATTCAGAGGAAGTACTGGGGAGATGGGGGCTCCAAAACTCAATCCATCACCTCAGGGCTACAGAAAGGCTCAGACACAATGGTGGAGATCCTGCAGCAACTGGCTGTCAGCAGGAAGACAACAGCTTCATATAATGTATTCACAAACCTTGGAAAGTTCTGCACCCCAATCTTTCTTCTTGCGTGTACATCATTTCTTACATGACAAAAGCAAGGACTGGATGGAAGCAAAACTGCTACCAGAAAAATAACTAGAGAGAATCTTCATTTCATTGAATAACTTCCACCCAATGGAATGCGTATCGGTGACTCAAAAGGTAAGTAGGATTTTACAAATGTAACAGGCACACAGATCAACCTCTAATTCAAGGAAGGTATTTGTTAATTCAGAAATTATCTGGAAGTGAACCTTCTGAAACCTTCCTACCAACACGTCCTTCCACAAAAGAATAAAACCTTCTCCAGATAAAGTTTTTATAGTGCCTTCTCTTATAATGTCTTTGGAAATGGCTGCTTCATAAAGTGTTCCACAGCATGCCAGTTATTAAAGAAATTTAGCGTCATGCCCAAGAAAATGGAAGCCTTTGGGTTCTAACATTATGTGCAGGGTACTCCTGGGATTTCACTTCAACTACCAAAGATACAATTCAGTTCCATTTAGGTCCCAGTCTTATAGGAATTTCCTCTGTAACTATGGGATGAGCTTTCTTGAATGGAAAGGTTTTCCAAAGATATGAAGTTTTCATCATAACAACAGCTCTGTAAGTTTTGAATTAATTGATTAACTATTTCTAAACTGTGTCTTGCAAAAGTAATGATGTCCAAGAAGAGCCTAAAGCTGATTAAATGTGACAGTTGGTAGTATTCAGATGGGGATTCAGATATGTCCTTCTAAATAGTCTTGACAGCAGCCTTTGCCAACTTTTTCTTTTCTTTTTTTTTTTCCCCTTAATATCTGCTTTGATCAACCTCTCCAGTGAAACTTTTAGTGATTTCTATGATGGTAGCATTTAACAGATGAAACTCCCTTGCACAGTTCTAAGTCAAGTGTTTCACCTGCACATGAAAAATGAGATCAATAAATGCGATTTCCTGCCTCAGTTCCCAAAATTATAAATTCACCTAACAACAACAAAAAATGCCCTAAGGCTTATGTTCTTATTCAAGGACTGTTATCTGCAGGTCTCTAAGTCAAGCCGAGTCAGTAGCTTCACAAGTTCTGTCATTTTCTAAATACACAGTACAGATTTCTTGTCGGCTCATTTAGTTCTCGTGGGTATCTTGTTAGGTGAGAGGAGAACTGAGAGAATTGTATCCCTTAAATTAACTAGCTTAAAGAAACAATAAGAAAATTGTCTTGTTTTTCATAACTTCCATGATTTAGGTACCTATGGCATTCTTTACTGTCAATTAAAAGATGGCATTCTGTTTGAGCATTATACTGTTACACCTCACAACCTTCTGTGCACAATATACTATACATTCCTCTGGAGAAACTGGTAAGGTTTTTGCCATAGATGGAATAGGGTATCTTGTAGTTAAATGGCCATATGTATATCATTTTAATTAAGTGAGGTATTGATAGAGCTACTGAAGTGAAGCAACAGCATTTGTACACTGAGGTTTTCTAACCTGTTTTCAGGTATGCCCCCTCACTGTTAGTACACCAGGATCTAGAGCAAAAACCTGGTACATGATCAGCATGTTATTTACACTTCTCTGCTGAAAAAGGGGCATTTAGATGAACTGGATACTCATCTGTTTTGCACTGAATTTGATGAATGATCTAATGTCCCAAAGAATACACAGATACCTAATACCCGGCATGTGTGCCTTTAGTTTCTGGCAGTAACAGGGTAGGAATACTTACTACCAGGAAATGACTGACTTGCCATTCTGCTTTGATTCTGCAAATCCTCATCAAGATGGTGAATCCAAAGCCATGCTTGTTTTTGACCCCCTGCTGCTAATTTCTGTGCATTTGTTACCAAAGCTTCCTAATTCTTACCAGCTGGAAGGTATAAATCCCATCCCAGTAATGAGCCAGCTTGCTTCTGTGTACAGAGCACTGATTGAGATCTTCCTCACAAATATCTATACACACAGCTTGTGATCTGAGCCTACTGTGATTAACTACAGGCTTTGCAGAACCTAGCTGAGAAGGAGAAATCAAAAGTAAGAGATTCCATTAGGGAATATAAGTGCTTACAAACTAGTTGTCACATCTATGGGAAGAATTCCTGTTTACTTGGAAGAATACAGTACTCTGAAGAAATATCGTGTCTTCCCAGCAAGCCAGGTAACATATTTTGCCTGCAGTCAAACTCAAATAACTGTGTCATTTTAAACCCAGAGATGCATATGCATGCTACCATGGTATGGTGCAAATACACGAGATATTGAAACTTGACATGTGCCTGTTCTGCTCACAGTGTGTCTCAAGCCCTCCTGCCTTAGTGCCAAGTCAATTTATGGACATGGGAAAGTCCAGGAAGAATTGCCTTCCTCCTCCAGCAAAGTGAGGATCTATGTTCTGAAATCCAGGGAGATGCAACTCCTGTTTTGTTGCTGTCTGAAACCTGAGCTCCTTTCTTTAGCTAAATAAGCAGCATTGCACTGAAAACTAGAGAAGCACAAATCCCATTACATAGCACCCTGAGGCTGGGCTTCATGTTACAGATGTAACATGCTCCTCTGCTTGTTCAGAGAAGCTGGGGAGTGCAAAACAGGGGGAAAGGGATCAGTAAGCATTGTGAAAGAGCCTCTGTGAAGATGAAAGTCTCAGCAACCATTTCCCTCAGGAAGCAAAAGATGAAATGTTCTATATTACTTTCTAATTAAAAATTCAAACTGTTGCCTTATGAAAAGAAGTCTTACTTTTGATTTTCAAACTCTGAAGTTTTTAAGACTTACTCCTAAACATACTGTTGGACATTTCTCCCTATTGAAAAATGCTGATTTTTTTTTGAGTTCAAGACTCTTTTTCGGAACAGAGGTCGGGGTGAGTGTACCCCACTAATTTCAAAGCCTAGGCACTCTGTGGGCTGGCAGCCTGTAAAGGAAGCCAGAGTGCACCTTTAGAGCCCTCAGCCTCCAAGAGTTATGGTGAACAGGTTTGGCAACAGGCTGCAACTTATTCTCTGAGGTCTACTAAAGGGCTCAAGAGCATTCTCCACAGGGAACACAGATGGCAAGAGCTTTGGCAGGCTGCACCTTTGGGAATCGGAGACAAGCCAGAGCTGAAACGCAGTTACTACCACAGGAAATTAATTCAAATTAAACACTGCAAACATAACAGTGGGGAAGACTGAACTGTCACCCTGCCTTTAGTGGCAGAAAATCTTGTGCCTGGGATTGAAGCCCAGTGGTCTGTTACACAGTTCCTACCTACAATGAGTTTCTTCTGAGTTTATCAGAAGGACAATGCTATGTCTCAGTACGAATGGGAAGAAAGAGGAGGGCTATATTAAGTAGCAGGAACAATTTCCTCTTTCAAATAAATTTACATTACACTTGTTGCATGGAACACTACAGTTCAGAAGGTCAGCAATATTTCTCACCAGAAAACGCATCACAAAGTAAATGGACAAGCAACCCAATAAACTATCAATGATTCAGAATTAGAAGAAAATGTATGATACTTTTAAATATCAGGTATCAATTTGCAGATGGAATACACTTTGTGTACTACCAATAACTTGAGTTCCTAGAAGTGACATATGCTTATTTATACACGTCATAAACAAAATCTGACAAAAATGTATCTTCTAATGTTTCTATGATATATTACTCTGTATATTAATGATATTGATTGTGTTATGACTTTGTGTCCAATTTATCTCTAACACTGAGAAAATGCAAACAGAAACTGCTGAAAATCACCTAAAATTTCCCCCCACACTTAAGCAGAGCTTATGGACATTGTTGATCATAGCCCCTGGTCTCCCATCTGAGGGACACCACTATCAGACTGTAAACTCTGTGTTTGCCACGTGGGCGGAGATATTGCTGCTGTGGTTGCTTAACTCTAGAGTTACCAACAGCATATGATTATTTCCACTTGAGACTGCTGCCCGTTGCAGGACCAACACTGATAGCAGCTGGAGAGTGCTAACCACATGTACTTAAGTGCCAAAAGAACACAAATGAGACACAGTTTGCCTCACCCCAGCAAAACAAGGAAATTCCACAATCATCAAGCTAGCTGAGTACTTGTTTGAGATGAGACAGTAGAGGAAGAAGCCGATAAGCAGTGCTGATGGTGGAGAGAAACATCAGGAACAACTTTTGAAATCAAAAGTGAAACAAAGTCAAGCTATGTTGGCAGCTTAGGTTATATCTCCGCAGGAAATTATTTGATTTCAAGAATAGGTATTTGTTAGCACCCACTTGTTTAAGAATCAGGACATTTGGCCTAGGACAGCAACTGCTGAACTCTCAGCCTACCACAAGGCTGTTCTTGTCCACTACATACTACACTGGCTCTCCAAAGAATAACACACAAATTATAATATTCATGTCTTTTCCTCACAATACTTAAGTGTACAGAACAACCAGGAAACTGCCTCACATTCCAGAACTGTAACCCTAGTCTTTAGGCACTAACGAACAGATCATAACCAGGAAAAAACTAATTCATGTCAGAGGCTGTGCTTCCTCCTCAGAGGCAATTCAAGTAGAACAAACGAAGACCAGTTTCCTTCGAAGGTTAATTCGAATTGACCTAAGATCTGAATTGGTAGCAAAATCCCCCAAGTTTATTCGCCCTCACTTTGCACTATTTACCCAGGCTCCCTGTACAGACAGTAGCAAGAAATGATTGTCAGAGAGCGATGCAAGTTGCAGGTCATCTTCACAAGATGCCAGAGACCGGTCTCTGTAAAGCAGCACATGCCACTTTGATAATTGCCTTGCTGAGATGGCCCCTCAGTGGCTTTAAGTGGGGTCAAAGGGTGCACGTAGGTATGACCTCAGGTCATACGCTAAGAAAAGTGGCATAAGGCATGACACAATTACTGCAGCTGCACAGAACCATGAATCTGCCCCAATTTTCTACCTGCTAAACTAGCTGGAGCTTCAAGTTTCTAGATGATCTACATGATTCACCATGTGTGATTAGCCAACCACACCAAGTCACCTGTGTAAGATGCTGAGCTACTGTGGTTATGGAAATAGCACAAAAATCTTTACCGACGGGTTTCTTCAGATTACAAAGATCTGTAAGGAGCATGTTAAGTATGACAAAAGCCTAAGTGGAGAATAGTATAAAGAGAAAGACATGGTTCAAAGGGCACATTGGTAAGTGTTTGCCCCTTTGTGATTTCTGTCCTCTTAGAGCTTCCTGCTACTAACCACTGCCATCTTCTTAGACATAACTTTCTCGTGCCAGCTGTTTCTGTTTGCTCTTCTATGTCTGTGGAAGGAAGAAGGAAAGTGGGCTTGCTGGGGACAACAGGCTGCCTACACATTGTCTTCAGGGAAAGACAGAGGATCAAGAACTGTTAGGTTGAGTATACCTACGGCAATTCTTTTCAAAGCTGCTTCTCCCTACATGGTAATTACCAAGTGTAGCTCTTCTCTCTGTCTTCCAAGCTGGCTCCCTGTAAATGACTTTACTTGGTTAGTAAAACGTGCTACAATATCCTACTGCCCAATCCTCATTAATCTTACACACTGCACTAGTACAGCACAGAGTGAGTAGGCTGTTGTTGAGATAACTGGCTTCCATTAGCAACCATGTGATTGGCAGGACGATAAAGTCTTTTCCCTTGCAGGTCAGCTGCTTTTTAAGAAGAGGGCAATCCTGCTGATCCATCTTTTAGCTACAGTCTCTCACTGAGTCCCAAATCTCCTGCCTTTTAGCTTTGATACGGTTCAAGCTTTCCCCCTTGTATCAGCCCCTACCTGTCATCAGCTCCTCTGTACCAAACAGCCAATATCAGGAGTTTGACCTCAGGGCACAGTCCGGGTGGGCAGGTAAAACCTGACCACTGGACCTACTTCCTTATCTTTCATATCCTGCAATTCATGAAGAAGTATCAAATTCAAACTAAAAAACAGAAGCATGACCTTTTATAAGAACTTTCTGAAAAAGGCTCTGTTGCCTTTCTAAGTATTCTTGAAAAGAACTGTCATCTACCCTATTAAGACAGAAATGGATCACAAATAAGGAGAAGAGGGAAAGCACTGAAAATCCTTACTACATGGTAGAAGTTTTTGATGTGTCCCTGCAATACCTTTTGGTGATGCACACAAAAATATAGTAAAAACCAAACCAAACCAAATATACGAGAACTGTTCTACTTCTGCAAGCTCCAGTTGCAACCCAGTAGAAAGTTGCCCAAACTTTTCCTGTTTATAAAGTATCTTAAATCAATTAAATTTTCAGGACATACAGAGCATCCTCTAAAAAGTGCTTGAGAGAATTCTAAATATAAGTTGCTAACATAAACTAAGAGCTATCATAAACAACATAATATCTATTGAAGTGACATACTCTCCAGTTAGTGTTTAAAACACACAAAAATCTTTACTTCCTGTAGCAAGTACATACACACCCTGCCCTCCTGCATAGCTGGAAATCATGTTTTCCCTTGAAACAAACGTGGGCTCTGCAAGGATTTATACCACTTAGGTGGATGACAGAAAAGGTGCCAAAATCTCAACATCCTTTCCCTTCAACTGAAATGATCTAAGTGCAAATTGGAAGATGTTTAGTCTCTTTTAACACTGACAATAAAAAGAGAGTAAAAAAGAATCCGAAAGAGGAAGGCTGCTAGTCAAGGCAAGACTTGTGGCATGAACAAGTCTTGTAGCCATAATCCTGTATCCTTCTCATGTAGTACACACTTATCCCCCTGTAGATACAGTTCATTGTTATATTACTGTGAGAATGTAACAGAGAACCCCACCTTTTAACTTTCAGGAGAAATCTGAATACTTTTGCCTCAAGAATTTTCCCTTCTGAAATGCCCTTTAATAATCCTGCTGTGAAAAACCTACTAAACTATTAAAAGCAGAAATATTCTTACTATATAGATAATTTGGTATGGAATTCTTTCTACTTTCTCTCCTTTTCTAATGACTTTGATAGGCTCATAATGGTGCTGAAAAATATCACCAATTTCTGCAGAAGGCTAAAGATCCTCCCTGTGCAGTTAATGGTTTATTTCACTATTTAAATGATACTTATACTTACAATTTTGTGAAATAATAAATCATTTGTAAAAGCTAACTTCAAGCATGAAAAGGTTTTGAAAATCATTTGTTATGGGTCGCTATAGTGTCCGAATTTACAAAGATTTTAGTAGATTTTAGTCTGGAAAAACCTTCCTTTTGGCAAGATCTGTGCAAAAGTGCTTCCAACATTACAGCACTTAAAATTAAATTAAATTAAATTAGATTTTATGTAGAATAAAGATCATCCAGTCAGAATAAAGCTGCTTTCCAACAGTTTAAAAGAATTCTACGTAACAAATTCAGGAAAGGAAATGTTAAATAATACAATGCTTGATTCTGCTATCCAGGGAGTAGTTTTGTAGACAGGAGCAAATGCTCAGAATGGAATCAGTTCAGCACACCCCAGGATAACACGTACACTCTTGCAAAAAGGATCTTCTCACAGGATCTTCACAAAATTGTCAGGACCAAAATTCAATCTAATATTCCTGTAACAGTACTACCAGTAGCACAGTGCCCCCTAACCACGCACTGGAGAAACAGTTTTATGCTAAATTACAGGGAATAGTGCCACTAATAACACTTCAAATAACTGCTTTTCACAACTAATTACATGGGAATGCAAAAACATGAAAGGTTCTTGAATTTAATAACTTCAGCATTGGTCAGGAGGGGAAATTAGTAGGATAAAAAACACCAACTAGTGTCTTACTTGTCTGAGGTCGATGAAAGCTAACTGCAGGGTGTCTCCCTGGAATCCTGGCACAGGCTCAGAACTAGCAAACACTGCAAAAAAAAGGTTAAAATATTATGGATGTAGATTTTTTTTTTTTAACCTAACAGAAAAGCAAGCTCTATGCAATGGAAATGCTAGGTAGCATAGTTTCATAGGAATAGTTTAAACTAGTAACTCACAGTGATTAAAGCCAAACAAACCAACAAACAACCTTTCAACAGTTTTTCCAATAATCCTAAAGAATAATATTTTAGGAGTATTATTAGAAATTTTGCCTAAAATTCTAACCCAGTAGTAACGTTACGACCACAGAAAACAAGATATTTTTTAGCCTGAGGCACATGATTACTGAAGAATTTCAAAATAATACCAATTCCATGGCTGTCAATGTATTTTCAAACACCTGGCTTTGTTACAGCATCCATGCTATAAAAACCTCAACCTCCAGCCAAACAGCATTAAAGGACAAACACTAAGGTGGGAGTCAGTTTCATGCATAGAAAACAGGTAGAAAGCCCTATGTGCCATGGTCAGAGCAGAGCTGAAATGCCTGCTCATGCCTTTTAGCCTGCTTATCAGTAATGAACTCCTACTCATTTTGAACCCAAAATTGGCTTTCAAAATTGGCAGGCAAAAATATATTCATAATACAAAAAATGGTAACATGGTAGTGAAAGAAAGTCAGCCATTTATCTAAATCAGAAAATGATCCATAGTTGTTAAACTTAAAAATAAATACACTTTTTGTTGTTATCCCAGTCACAAGTCAATAACAAAGACAAACACCCACTGCCTCACACCCCCACTCAGGTTAGGTATCTTATTTCAAAAGAAATTAAGAGCATTTTTCTTACGTCCTTCAGGTAGAGCTCTTAACAAAATAAAGTAGATACTACTGCAATAGTTTTAGAGAAGCATCATCTGAGGCAGTGAAAGGCAGTATTTTTTCCAAGTTTGAGAAACAGGTCATTCAATGGTAGAGGAAACAGAACATATGTATCCAATTTCCAGATCCAGTGCTAAACTCTACTGTTCCTAATACTAACATTTAGAAGTAATATGAAATCCTTAATATATGTTTTTAAATGGCTAGTAAGAAAATGTGGATTATGTGGAGGTAAAATTCAGAAAACCACTGGTGTCTGAGCTAACACGATGGTAAAATAGTGGCCTCGAACATTTGCTTCCGAATGTATGGTTTCAACTTAAAGCAGACTAATAAATTCAGATAGACTATTCCACAAGTCTAAAAATGACTATATGGAACACAATTTTAAATAACAACTCTTACTTAAACAGTACAAGAAACTACTAAGACCATCTCAGAATATTTAAGAATAGCTTAATAATAGATGGATATAGTATTAGAGTAGCAGCTTTACCAGTAGAAGCAGAATTTATTACTTGTATTACACTAGTGCAAAAGTTCTTATGAGAGTCATGTAATAAGAGAATGAATTGAACTGCAATACAACTTCGTTCTTTACTGACTACAGAAATAAAAATAGCAATCAAATGCCTTAGAGAGACCATTGTAATGTCACAAACAAGTATTGGTAACATTGGCAAATGCTCACTGATTACTATATTCAAGTGTGAATTTTAAATTGTCTGGTCTTCCTACTTTATAAGTAACACCAACTTTCCAGAGGCGTTTTCAGGGAATTTTAATTGATCACAAACATGCCTTTAAAAAGAAAGCTAAAAAACAGTAGAAAAAACATACCTTACACACAGTATTTTATAGGGAGAGTTTTCTAATAATAAACTCTTTAAAAGCAGCAAAGAGAAAACAGCCTGTACAATCACTAACCTGAAGAATTACAAAGATGTCTAAGCCTAGGAAATCTAGGCACCCTTCTGAACAACCCAGGCTAAAGGCTTATGTGTCTACATGGCTGTCTTCTGCAGGTATTTCATGGCCACTAAGAACAGCTTTTCTTAAGGACAGTGAAGCTGGGCTCTGTGGTCAGCCAAGCACAGCGTTTGAAGTGGAACACTACACTCCAGCAGGGAATCCTAAGCAAAGCTCCACAGCAAACAGATGAGAAGAGATACATGAGTTGTGAGCTGTGGCAGCACACTAATAAGGAGGTTAAGCATGATGGTCAGAAGGAGTCTTTTCTACACCCCTTAAACCAGAAAAGTAAGGCCCATCAGATCATCTGATCTGATCCTAACTTTCTGTTCATACACAGTACACTGAGACCAGCTTCCCCCACCAGAATCTCAACTCCTCCAGCCACTCCACAATTGTAGCTAGCACTGGGAGAAAGAAGATTAATGACAAAAAAAGGGCTACAGAACTGAAAAGTAAATATAACTGAAAAGTGTGACCTTCAGAAAGTCTTTTCAGCTAGCTTTTGGCTCTGTATACTTTGGGAGATACATTCCTACAGCAGAATACTCTGACATGCCACAGGGCAAATATTTGCATCTTTTCTGCACTCATCAGGCTAAGATAGTTTGGAATTTATCCTAATGCATTAAATAATGCAGAATAATTTTGTTTCTCTATGTAATACCTACTTGCATTGAAGCTATAGAACAAGAAGCACACAATGTACCAAACTTAGTTGTTGTATCAGCTTTGTTCTCTTAAACTACAATTTTATATTATGAATGCATTTACAACATTAGGGACACTCATTATAGCACAAGCATTTATTCTCACATTTGGATCACTCTGACAGGTGACTACAATAGAATTTGTTTCATTATTATAATTTCATGAGTTCAAAGGGCAAAAAGATAATCTACTTATGGTAACAGTCAGACAGTTCCCCCTCCACCCTCAGTCCAGGGCTTTTAAGTTTTGCTAACAATTTTACAAAGCTAATTAAATATTTTCTACTGCACAGCATATTAGGAAGATATTATAAGAACAGGATTAACATTCTTAATGTCTTTGTCCTAAGGGCTATTTTCCAGATAGTAATGAAACACTGTCATATATACATCTTTTAAAATATTCACCCCCTCCAATCATTCTAGGCTTAAAGAGGATTTGGAGGGGTAGGGGGCTGGTTGGTTGTTTGGCTTAATGTGCATAAAAGCATTCTGTAATTTTATAATATAGGAGAATGGAGTGCAAAGATCACCATTAAACTGTCACTTTTAGGGGCAAACAGCTGGCTGTTCGGCAGTTTGAATCAGAAATTTAAATGTTAAGGAAAAATCAGTTGAAAATATACATTAGGTGATCTAGTATTCATAAGGCTTTTGTTAACATCTTCTCTTCCTCTGCTGTGCTAATACTGTGTATATAGAACAAGAGCTTTGGCACAACGTGCATCCTCAATATCTATAATCTCAACATACTTCCTATAACAGGCAGTTTAGGAATATAAAGAAGGTAGGATCAAATGAAACAAATATGTAGTAATACAAAAACAGGCTGGGAGGTAACACATAAATTATAATGGTGAATATAAATGTTGCAAAGATTACTTCAGTCCATTTTCTTTTGAATATTTTGCTTTGATCTTATAATTACATTTTGTATACAGGATACATGAGAATTGACATATATATAAGTATTAATGGAGATCTTAAGATAAAGGCTGTATCTGCTAAATGGAATTTAAGACATCTTTAACTGTAAACTGCACTGAATTTCCATGCAATTCTAGATTTATTAATAGGTCTCTTCATTTTATTTTCTCAAAAACCCATCTTTTAGACATCATCTGGTTGTGCCTCTCTGTTGGTCTGGGAATTCAGTTCCTAATTCTCGACAAACAGTTTTGCTGTTCAGTGGAAGAAATTAAAAACCAGAGTCCAGACCTAGAATCAAAAGCTAAATTAGGACAGTTTTACTCCAGTCTCATGGCACCGATTCACAGGGGGGACAGCAAAGCTACTGAAGTATTTTTAAAGGAAGGGCAGAGAAATCAGGTGACTATCTCAGCTGCCTCAGCCACTTTGCAGCCCTGCTGGATGCTCCAGCTGTTCAAACACGCCTGGAGGGAGCCTTGCTGAGGGAGCTGCCAGCTGGCCAGGCAGCAGCCCCCAGTGCCAGCAAGACCTCGCTGCTTCCTCCCGCCCGTGCTGCCACATGTGCCTGGCAGATGAAGGATGGCTGCCAGCGAGTGAAGCTAACCTGACTGCCCACATGGGAGGGGAGGCAGGTAAAGTGAGGAGGCTCCAGAGAAGAATATTGTGCCTTTTCAAGGAAAAACAGGATCTGGGTTCTTCAGCTTCTGGCACGCCCACCTGGAGATAACTTTCATGCGTGCTCAGCAGAGAACACCTTGCTCAAGATGTCACTTGCTCTTGGATACTGCAGCTCTCCACACAGGGGGTGGAAGGAGGGACTGCCAGGAAGCCATACACAGGGCTGATCAGGAAAATATAGAGCACCCTGCTTTGCACTAACTCTCCACTAACCCTTGCTCGTTTATAGGCAAGACCCAAAACCTTTTCATCCTTTCACATCTGGGTGAAGAAGGATGTCCATTCACCTATATTTCATTCTGCTAACTAATCCTGCCTCACAATTCATCTGTGTTAAAACACATAAATTTAAAAAAAAATCTTCCAAAAATTACAGCTTCTGACAAGTTCTAATTCTTTAATAAGAAGCTGATGTAAGCTAAGTAGATCTGGATGGTGTCTCTGAAAAGCTCATTTTATCATTTCTTCACCTTTCTTCTTGTAAAGTGAGATACAGTAACCCACATTTGAATTTCTCGCCTTCTCAACCCATTTCCTTCCTTGGGGAACCAAAACGTAATGTTCAAGCAAAAGACTGCTCTTTGGATTTTACTCAATGGGACTTAGTACATTCTATTTTCTGAACAGTGCTGCAAGAATCTCTATCATCCTAGCCAAAGACAACCACTGAGAAAGAATGGCACAAAATACAGGGGTAAAACACTGCTCTAGGTTATAAAATTTGCAGAGGAAGTGGAGAAATACTTTGATTAGAACAGGACAAACTGAAATTAAACTGAAAGCTTTTGGAAAACCTTGCTAGAAGAAGAGCAGGATGCCTTTTTTTCCTTACAAATGGTGAGACAAGACCACCTGATGCTATTATTGTTGAGCAAAAATATCAGGTATTTCCAGATTTTCTGCTCTGCTTTTTGAAGTTAGCTACTATAGGTACTACACTGCATGAAAATTTAGCGCAGGATAATGAAAATCACAGTTCACCACCAGATCACTTCCTTCCCTTCCACCTTCCTTTCTTGGAAGTCCACTTATCACTCTACCTATCCTGTAGATTTGCCACTAAGAAGAGCACTTACTGACTTTAACAGATTGCTGCTCACTAACAGATTGCTGGATTGTTGTTTGGACTGCTGATGGTTTTTTAACAGAAAAGAAAAAAACTAGTAAGTTATCACATTTTTCTGATTTCATTTAGATCTCTCCAGTTCATATTAGAAAGAATAAAATTAAAGATCAGAAAAAATTCTAGAATATTGGCAAGAGTTTTTAAACATTTACCTTTAGATATTAATTACTTTCTACATCTCATCTAAATTCTTAGTTCAAAATTCATCTGAATATACTCCATTGTAAGTAAAATGTCAAACCCATTAATACAATACAGTAGAAAACTCCCAACAGTTGTGAATTATTCGCACACTCTAAGCACTAATTGAAATGTCACTGTCGTATCCATTAATCCTAAAGCATCAAAGAATAAAGCTGGGGGAGGGTGATGAGCAAGAACATAAATCACAGGCATCACAGTGAGGCCTGGAATGTGCCTGTGATGGACCTTATGAATGAAACCACATCAGCAAAGCAGTCTGAGCAAAATCTTGTGTCACTCCTTTACTCCACAGACTGCAAAATGTCATTTGCTGCAACACACTATTCTGACAAGCTTCCATAATTGCATTTAAACTACTCAAAGGGTTTCTGTGCAAAACAAATCTTTTTTTCTAACATGCTTTAAAGCTTTGCAGAAAGGAAGAAACAAAGTTCATTCTATTAGCACTTGTTCAGCCCATGCTAGAAATTACATGGTGGTGGAAAGAATGCATTTTTCAGTTTTTAAGTTACTAGCTTTCTGAAACTTTCTTATTTTGGCCCTAGTTTTGATATGTCCTGTCCATACCATATGTTCAGAATAACAGCTACATATAAAAAGCCTGCTGTCGTACAGTTATATTTCAATTTTAAAATAATGAAATGCTATCATTTTAGATCAAATAAAACTCTGCTAAGATTTCTTCACTGATTAAAGTTTCTGCTGTGCATCAACCAAAGATGGTAGACAGAATGGTAATAGAAATTAGGATAGCACTAATCAGGGCACATATCAGCCTTTGCCTGAGAAAAAAAAAGGTCTGAAAACAACCCAAAGACCAGATGACAGCTGGACACATTTCTCCCTTCTTTGCTGTGAACATACTGTTCATACTGTGAAAGTCACCTGTAAGACATGCATTTTATCCCCTGTACTGCCAGAAATCCCAGGGTGAAACAGGTAATCTACAGAGAGTAGTAAAGTACTGTGTTGTTCACAGCTGATATTTTAAATATTAGAAACAGAACAATACTGTAATGGACAAGCTTTCTTCACCACTACACTATTTGTTCAGAAGGTAGATGATGGTTTAGTGGTTGCATTAATTCAGCTAGTTAAGATGAATGATTATGATGTCAGTATTATGAATACTGTATAATTTCTGGTTTTACAACTGGTATCATTTTTACATCTAGGAAACTACACAAATGCACAAGCACCCCTATGTACCTATCTGAAAAGAACACTATCAAATTTGCAACATCTAGCATACTAAAAGTAAGAAAAGTCAAACCATGATCTGTCTGGTTAACTTGCACAATCACAGAATTTTAATGTCACAATCACAAATACTCTGTCAATTTGACCCTGATAGTCCTGTCAGTTTGTTCCATGCCCTGAAAGGCCTTAAGGCTGGACAGTGAAGGACTGTCAGAAAGATGCCTGCTCTACCTGTTACTGAGTTCAGCTGGAATTCAACAAATAAGGCAGCAGAAGGAATACCAAAATGCCAAAAATGCCCCTTAAGTCTGTCTCTGGACTCTCACAAGAACCTTTTGTGATGCTAACCAAATTGCTTGAAATTAAACTTTCAGTTTCCTATAGGTGGCTTCTAATGGAGTCGTCATCAATTTTTCTCATGTATCCAAACTGAAAGCCTCAGGATATGACTTGTAGAACTGCCCTGTTTTATAGCTGTCACCAAAATCATTGAGACATAAGCTTAAACACGTAACAGGAAAGGCACTTTGAAAAAAAAACAAAACAGCAGAAGAATCTGAAAATATGCATTGAAAAAAATCTCTAGTAAGCCTTTCCACTGTATCTCAGTCATCAACTATAAAACCAGTCCTAACACCTATTCATGGAAGTCACTTTCTTCCTATAGATTAGCAGCTCACCCTGAGCCACAAGCTCCATGCAAAACATGAGGTAAATAATCCTGCCTTCAGTGCTGGATTGAACCAGTTTATAAAATAATTCTGATGCCATACTTTAAACAGTGACAGTAAAACAACATCTGATGTTTACTAAATGAGTACTATTATTCTGCACAGTAAAGCAGTAGCAGTTCTAGGAGTGAGGAAACCCTATGTAACAGCCCATTTAAAATTTGTATCATAACAGATGAACTCAAGAGGCAACACTGGAATTTCACAGACATTTGACCTTTTTTCTTAACCATTAAAACATAATATTTATGTAGTAGTTTTGGGCAATTTTGTACTAAACTAAGTCCTTGCTGGATACAGTGATTATGATCCCATTTGGAGTAACAACAATGTATGTTTCAGTTCAGATACTTCAGTTAAAACAAAAGTTTCATAAAAAAATTTCCCAGGAACACCAATATACTTACTCATAAATAATTTTTACAAGAAGTTGTACTGTAATATTATTTTTTTAATAAAAGACAAAGTTTTAGTAGATTATGGAAAAGGATCACTATATAGCTTACATTAAATAACTTTCTTCAGTGTTAAGACCAATACAGACAGGAATATATACTTACATTCACACTGTATCACATCTAAATTAAACTGCTGAATTGCTCCCATGCTTATTTGTTTTAATTCACTGTCCAGTAGCATCTGCATCAGGGACATTGAAAGATGCTGGCAGGCTGACATGCAGGCTGTCTGGGCCACTTTTCCCTGGCAGAAAAAGCAACAAGTTTAACGATAGAAACAATGATACGTCACTAAAGAACTGCTCATCTGATTTGATTTTAATATACACTCTTAAGTCTTAATGATAAAAAACTTAGACTAGAAGGAGAGAGATCACACTTCTGTTATTTCTTTGACCTATTAGATTTGTTTCTATTAGATCAAACAGAGAACTAGGTTAAATACATGTTAAAGCAATTATTGATATTTCTTCCAGATATCCAACAGTCTTCATGAATACAAGGCCATTTCCAGAACAATGACAATTAAAGTTGCTGAAGCATATGAACAGCTTTGTGGATTTATCTAAGTATTTTTAACCCAAACAGAATGAAAGAAAGAATGTCAACATGCTGCATAGTTTTAACAATAGCAAATAAAAAACCCCCCAACTTTATATAAACCAAAATGACTGCAATTGGTTGGGGCATGTCTCGTAAGAGCTCGTGCTAATTATTGGTAGTTTAATTGCTCAGATTCCATCTCAAAGCTTGTTGCTAAATTATTTTAAAAATTCATGATTATCCATCATCTTTTCAGATGCTTAATAAATCAGTGCTGTCAGTGATCAACTACTTATAAAATGAAATGTAGCCCTCTGCTGTACAAAATAGAAATAATTTCCCAATCACAGTCTAGCTAGCAATTGTGTTCTTTATCATCTACATGTAATTGAGACAATTTTTCCAACATGAGATCAAAAAACAAAACACAAAGTCAGACATTAACCTGAACAAATTATTTAAAATTTAGTACATAAAAACTGAAAGACAACAAAATTCTACCTTAAAGTTAAGAAAACCACTTGAGACCAGATACCAAACCAGATGGCACCATTCTATTCACAGCACTGCCATCTTTTAAAACAGAGTGATCTTGGGTGTCAAATGCAACTATATGAATCTCTGTAGTTTAATGTACTGAAACCACTCTTTTCAACCGATGTGTAGGTTACAATGATATTGAAACAAATGTTAACAACACGTTTACACAAAAATAAACCATAATAACATAACAGAGCTACTGGAGCACACACCACTATTGTTTTACTTCTATCCATCAGTACAGTGATGTCACCTGTTTCTGTAAAGTAGTGGCTCCCCAGCTGTTTTCTGCAAAGCCAGGTTGATCAACTCATTGTTGACTTCCAGAAACACATATAAGTAATGAACAATTATAATGGACAGCAGTTTGCTGTCCCAAAAAGTTTGGAATGTTCTGCTCCAGCACCTGAAGAGCCAGATCTTGTCCCTAATAAGTCAACTTGCTAACATTATTGAATTTTCACGTACAGAAAATTTTCATAACAGAAAGCAAATTTGGCCACAAATATTTCATGCCTTAAAAATACGTTATTTATTAAAAGGTAATTAAATTGTAGAGAATACAATGGAAAGCCTTCAACTCTCCTCACGTTCACACTGAAACATTAAATGGCTGTTGCTAATTCTTTTTTAGTATTAGGACACCTTGAACTGTTAATAGCTTTTTATCTAAAATGACATGTCAGTTTCTTAATTGAAAATCTCAGAAAAGCAAGTAACATTTTTGAGCAAAATAGATGAACTGACAACAAAGAATGTAAGAAACAATGCAAGAACAGCATGCTTAAAAGTCTCCCAAACCCAACAGCAATTATACTGGGAGACATGCAGCTATATTCCCCAAGCAGAACAATATCAATATGAATGGGGGAAAAAGAAGAAGAAAATAATAGGCAAAAAAGGAAGGAAAAGGGAGGTGAGAAGGGGACTCAATGGGCCACAATTCATGTAATTACAGTGTAGTACGTCTGAAATACTTAATGGAAATGTCATTTTGATTTAATGGAACAACTAGTGCATCTCTGTTTAATGTACTGTTCCATCAAATCAGCTCCATGTCCTATTTAGGCTGCCACTATAATGTAATAAAAGTTCAACCAGATTAATAGGTTGTCATGAAAAATTTTAACATTCAGTTTATTTCATATGGAAACAATGTGTACTCCTCTGTTATCTTAAATAAATGACAGAATTTTATATTTCTAACAAGCACATGTAGTTAATTGTTACAATCTGGCAAATATCAATAGTACTGGAGCACAAGATAATGGTTACAATACAGAAATGACATGGCTAAAGCCACGTGGACTTTGAATAAGTATCAATACATGTACATTTAATGTTGATTTTAAAATTTCATTAAATGGAAACATCCTAACATATAAACTATTTCCAACTATGTAACTTGAACTACAGGCTTATTGTTCAAATGACACATCAACAAATACTACAAGTTTACTATACACAGTTGATACTTAATAAAAATCACTCAATACTCTCAAATTTAGAGAAAAAATAAAGCTACGCATATCTGTCAAAATGCTGAATTTAAACTAAGAGAAATGTGAACTATACTGTTATCCTCTTCAAAATTCAGTGCTTCCCACTTCAAAATACACTGGATGTACCATACCCAGAAAAGAATGAAATTAACAGTTGTGTTTGAAAAATAGGGTGTAGTTAAAAATTCATCTCCAAATTTCCAACATGTACCACATAATCAATTCCTTGCCATTTTTTCATAAAGCATTTTGAAGAGGAAATATAAGGATTCATGAACATAGCAATAACATTTGTTTTTCAGTATTGAACAAGTATCAGTTTGTTTTAAAACAGTCTTGATGTTTGTTATTTTTCAGTCAGTTGTTTTGCTTTTTTAAATTACTATTATTATTTTTTAAGGGGGTGGGGGTGGCCATGGTTATCTAGCAATTAAATACCTATATTCAATAGCATGCAGAGATTCAGCAGGCTTCTCACATTTGCCCCAGTTGCCTCCCATTTGGAGACACTACCATTGTCTCTGCTGTGCCTATGCTAATTGCTCCTATCTACAAAACCTATTCTTCTACTCAATCAGTGTAAAGTTTAGGAAACAAGGACCCTATTCTACACGCAAGAACACCTGCTAACAGTGTTAAAGGCAACTGTTTTTTCACCCAGCCTTCACATTTTGCTGAAATACAAGTTTGTAAAAAGAGAAAACCCTTAGACAAACTTCTTATATTTCAAAGGAGCGTTGTAAAGAGAATCTGCTGACATATTAAATCCTTTTTTATAGGACCCAAAAGCTTTTCTCCTAAGAACAATTGTAGTAAAGAGACATTTGGCTCCTAGGAAATTCCCAAAGGGTCAGCCATATGCATCCTTCCACGGCACCTTCGCGGTGCTGCTTTCTAAAACCCATGCTAGCTGTCTCAAAAGCAGCTTTCATCATTCACTATGGTGTCAGTCAATATGATTTATGGACTGCATTCAACAAAGTCAAAGCATATAGAATGAGAAATATGACTACAATCTGCTAATTTGTTTTGTATTGAGCCACTTAGGAGTCAAAGACCTGATGTCAGGCTGAGACCAGCAACACAATTAACCAGCCAGTGACAGATTCATCCATCCTCCCTGCCAGGCTGTGCCAATCAAAGACAGCATGAAGCAGCAGTTGGAGAAGTCGGTAAGAAAACCCATTCTCTAAGTAGCCTGTGGAGGCTGTTGATTGACAGTTTTTGAATATAGCTGCAGAAAACCACCACCCCTTCACCCTCACTGCAAGCTGTGAAATTAGGCTTTTGCTGCCAATCACAGGAACAATAAAATAACACAAACTGCCATCCTCAGCATAAAAAGAAAATAACAAAACTTATCCATTAAGTCTAAGATGCTAAGATGAAGAATTAATTTAGCAATATGAAATAACAATGTTATTCTTTCTGAAAATGCAAATAAATTAAAAATACTTTTATCACTCAGGGTTAAAAACTCCAACTTTTGAACTACTGATGGAATACAAGTATACTAAAAACATGAGTGGAATTTTTAAGAATCAATTTTACTTCCAGTCTCTGCCCCAAATGCTACTGAAACAATTAAAAATATGTAATTGAAAGTAATTTGCAACTGTCTCATTTCAATGGCCACTCTTTTCCAACTTTGTATTGACAAGGCACATATCTAGAATAAAATTTCATCTAATTCTTTACTTAGATTAAAGCCACTTACATATAGTCCCACTATAATTTCAAGTTAACTGATCTGGAAATACAAAGAAACATTTTTCCTTAGCTCTTCAAAATAAAACTAAAAAAGGTAGTTCCCTTAATAACAAATTTGATCATCCAATTTATTTCATGAGATTAATGGCTGTATAATGAAATTTTAATTTGCTTTTTGATTCAAAGCATCTAATGGCAGCATAAACTGCAAGATGAACTTAAAATGGGATGTAAACATAATCTCAAAAGACTACATTCTTGTGAATTCAGAAAACAGCAGCATTAAAAATTGCACGACATTCCAATTATAACCTTCCAAAAGCCACACAGCTTCTGTGCTCTACACTGCTGAAATTCTGCTAGTCCTTGATCATGACATAACCAGCAGCCTAAGACCTATACAATATTAACAGGAAATATTTCTACACAAAACACAGAGCTCATGACACCTGTTAGCTCGACAGGTCACCACAATGCTGAGTATTCACATGATGGAAGTGTTGGCTGGAATGAACCACCATCGTCATCTAGTCCAACCTTCTACTTGGAGCACTATTGCCAACACTTCCTCAGGTCCATTGACCTTTTTTTCCTGCAGAGCCTTCAGAATAACTGAGGATGGGAATTCAGCAGCCTCTTTGTGCAATCTCCTTCAACACTGCGCTACTCTCTTCGAGCACACTTCTCCCCTATCGAAACTCCACCTCCCAATCTTCTGCCTGTGACCACAGCCATGTCTGAATTTGTCAGTCCTACCAAGAGGCTTGGCTCCATCAGTTTTTTATTTGTTCTTCAAGACGTTGTAGGCTGCCACTAGATCTCTCCTCAGCCTTCTCTTTAACAGACTAAATACTCCATCTCCCTACACCTCCACTTGTAACTCATGTACTTTAGGCTCCTAACAACTTGGGAGCCCACTGCTAGATTCATTCTACAGATTTTAATAATTTTGTAATATTAACCTCATCACTTTCATTATCACAGCAATGCTTATGCCAAATCAAAATAAACTCCTCATACAAAAAAAAATTACAACCTGAAAATAATCAGGGGATGGCAGAATTTTTAAATGCAATTCATCTGCTTCTTAAAAAAAAATTTAAAACAGCAAATAAAGAACACCAGCACACACATTCCCTTGACCCCAGACAAATGCAGCAGAGGAACGATGGAACTTTCACTGATTCTTTATTCAGCTATATCACTCTATCCTAATTCTGTATGCATGTCTCATGTATTTTGATACCTGACCTCTCTTTCAAGAGGTCTCAGTCTCCTCTAAATTACCTCATTTGGGATGCAAGGCACACCCCATCAACCTTCTGCAAGGTTTTTAGGACTCCTGCTGTCTGTCCCAGAGTATGAAAGCCCAATGTTAGTCATTAACCTGATCCCTGCATGCATCCACACAAGGTACACAGCACGTTATCAGCAAAACAGAAAGGGTCTTTTTATTAAATGATTAAAAATTGAAGCAATAAGCCTGCAGGCAGTTCATAGTTTTTCTGTTCACATGCTTTTTCTTCATCTTGCATCTACTTACCGACATAGCTGCATGGTCATTGTTGTTATTCTGAGAAGGAAACCAGTAAGGCAATCAAAACAAAAAAATTAAGATGTACTGTCAACTTCAAAAAAAAAAAAAAGAATAAAAAATTGGTAGCAATAAAAGATAAGGGAAAGCTTACAAAAAGAACAATTATAGCTACATAGTAATAATTCTTTTAAAATCTCTGAATGTACATAGTATTTTGTTGAGGTGTAACAAAGAGATTATAACTTAAATAATACTAACTTGGCAATAATATGTTTTCCTGTAACAAGGAACTGTATGCCAAAATATCAAAGTAGCAAACTTCAGATGGCAAAGTGTCTATTGAAATGCCTTTCCAGAAACTTTTCATTACAAGAAAGAATATTCTCCAAAACTCTTAGGTTGAAAACTAAATGCCATGTTTACCATTACAGCTTACAGAGGCTATCTGCATGCTATTAACATACTTTGTTCAAGCAAGATTTAGAATGACTCAGGCTAGTAAGAATCTAAATATAACACGACTCATTAATAAATTTTAACATAAAACTTATGGCAATATAACTGTAGGGTGGAAGAAAGCTGTTTCTTTTCCAAAATTGCTTCTTAAGTACAGTAAAAAAACACAGAGAGGAAAACTAAGATGCAAAACTTGAGAGGCAAAAGAAGCTTTGGAGACACAAGACATTTCCAGTGATGCAACAGAGATATCAGACCCCAACTAATGTGCGTCACTTTGTGTGCAGATTCAATACAATTGAGATCATGGTCTACCTGATTTAGAGCTCTAATACTCCAATAAAAATAATACAAATTGCATAAAACAGATATACAACATCAGATGCATTTTTGAAAAGTTATGTCTACATTGGTACAGAAATATATCAGTGCAGCCTTACACGAAAGCACAAAGGGAGACACATCCCTGTGCATTCACACAGCTTATACATACAGCAAAAATAAAACAAGATTCTAATGACAGGAACTCAATGACTGCAACAAAAAAAATTGTTACAGAACATATTGTAACACTTCTACAGGCAGATTAGAGTTTGAAACAATACCAAAGAGAAAGCCAGTGACCCTGGAGTGTGACAACGAAGAACTAGTGTGGCCAGCTAGTGTTCCCAGTCCTAGCCCAATGCCCTCTAACACAATTGGGTATGTTAAGGTAGAAGGGAAGAGATCTCTCTACTTGTCCCACTCTTTTCCTTACCAGAATTATGGCCAGTGTGCTAGGACTGTTGTTCTTTGATTTTTAATTACAGAAAAGGTTCTGATAAACTATTTGGAGCAGTGGAATGTTTCTGCCAGCCATGCAAAAATTATTATGGAAATGACATTGTGACATTAATGGAATAATTCATTAATGAAAATTAATTCTAAAACTATTCCAAACCTTAATTATGGCATGTGAAAATCTATCTTAGTTTATCACTCTGAAGCACTTACTATTTTAGTGAGTTATAGTTCTGGGCTAATCTTGGAAAATACTTTTAGTATAAATTCTCTCTTAATGAAAGTAACTTATTGGTACAAATCTAACATAGTGAAACTGTGTACACATTTTTATATAAACTCCACAGCTCACACAAAACATTCACAGGACTGTATGTTTCTACAACTGGCCAAGATAGGATAGGGAGCGAGATGCAGGATAAGTAAAAATTAGAAGAAACCTCTTGCCAGAGCAGACTGCTTGTCCACACAGTTCTACATCCTGCCTGTTACCTGACCAGCTTTTGAAATTACAGAATAACCTCTCCACAGAAACTGGCTTTCTCCAAAGGCTGACTTGTACCCCCAGGCACATAATTATATTCCTTCCACACTCCCTAAGTCCTAATGCCACAGATGCTTCTTTGCATTCCTCTTAACACATTACTTCATTTTGTCTCTGGCTCATTTCTGCACAGCTATTTAGCAACACACATTCACGACAGACTTCTGTACATCCTGCTCTACAAATTTCACATCCCTTAACTGCCATACGCATAAGGCCACTGAAGAGCCTTATTTGTTCACACTGCTTTGTACACTAAGTTACAATGAATTACACTATCTAACAAACTTGCTATTATTTATCAAAAAACGCTCCACTGATTCGGCACAGAAGCATATGCCTCACATGACACATTCACATCAATATCACATGATACATTTTGAGTGGGCTTTGTCTTTGAGTCAGTTAGAAGAACAGGAGACGGAAGAATTCACAGTCTCTGTGTAAGATCTGGAAGACAAGACAAGCCTGCTATGCCAGCAACTTCAACATCTTGCTGTGCACATAAACTATCTTTTACTTCCAGTCTGAAGCCTTAAAACATCCTATGCATTGAGGACTTATTCTTTACAAGCATTGCAGGTGGGCAAAGCATCAGACATCAGTGTGACTGTAACAACGAAGGACAAGCTGATAAGAAGCAGATGTAGCTTGAATTACTTACTGAAGTTACAGCAGACCTATAAAGCTATAAACCATTATGATGACAAGCCAAGCTAGAAATAGTGGTTTTTATCTGAAAGCAAGGGGAAATCAGACAACAGAATAACAATTCATATGTAAGACAGCTTAACAGTACCCTTTTTCCTGGGACAAAATAACACAGGATATATTTGAATATGAACAAGGATTCATTTCAATTAAGCTCTGTTAACTAGAATCAAGTAACTTTTTCTGATCAAAATATTTAGCTAAAAACCTTGGAGAATACAAGACCTCCATAATCTTATGCACAAATGCAGGATTTGCACCAATTCTGCATTGTTTGAACCAATGCATGTGTACACAAAACCAAGATGGTTAACAAAAAGGCTCTAGAAAACTGCATGAGTTCTTACACTATTTGTAAGTTAGTTTTTGGTAACAATATTTAGACTAATGTATTTGAAAGTATTTTCTAAGTATTCTGATGGGTAAGCTTCACCAACATACTGAAACACATTTGACAAAATTTCTGTGCTGAGAAAAACTTAAAAATACATCTATCAGCATGTGCACTATTCAAAAACCACACCTTTTGTTAAAACCTTACTGCTTTAAAATAAAATGTTCAAATAGTTTGAAATTAAACTTAATTTTGAACACTTACAGGTAAATGAGTAAAAACTTGAAATGTGCTTCTTAAAAAGTTAATTAGGTCCATTAAGTATCCACTGGCTCTTCCATCTGATTCAGACATTGTCCAATCATAATCAGCAATCTGAATAAATTCATCTATTTTTTGGTTAAGTTTTGTATATATTTCTCCTTCTGCAGCATGCCTTGCATCCTGAAAAAAAAATTGTGTGCAATTCTTGTCAGAATTCGAAAATATTATTAAATTCAGATAAAATTACATCCATCAACAAAACTGAAGTCTTTTGTTTATCTTAGATTAAAAAATATTTTATTTAAATTCGTATTTTGATGTCTGTATTACACCTGAGGCTGTGGTTTTTAAAATACTCCCATAATGCATACTATGAGTGTTTATAACATGATATGCTTACAGAATAATCAAAGTTTTCAGACAAATTAAGTTAATTTGAATTTGGAAACAAAGCAATTTATTTACTTTCTTCACAACAACCACCTTTAATTCAGCCTTATAAATTTATCAACCCTGACACAAAGTTTATTTTTCTTTTACAAAGAAAATAATAAAAGAATCTAATAATTTTGTCTTTTATGGACAGAGGCCAAGCAATCACATGATTTTTATGTAATTATGTCTTGAAGCTGCACATCTGAAGAATACTCATAATTTTTCATCCTCCTTTACATAACCTGATCATCACACACCATGATGCAGAGCACTCCCCTATTTTCTCCTACTTTTGTTCTGCCACACCCTGGACTCTACTTTTCGGACCAGCAGTGTCCTGCATTTACTGTGAACTGAGTTTATGATGCTGTCTCTCTGCCTTGTTTGTACAGAGGACATCCTCAGTGATGCAATGGGATCCACGTGTAGATGCTTGTGTGTGTGTTGCTGGTGAGTTGTGTTTTTGCCAGCCTGGAGTTTAAAGGTATTGAGTATCTTTCTAATTTGGGCTCAACATGAAACTTTCTTCACTGACATGGAGGAATAATTCAAGTAAGACATTCAATTTAAACCAAATGGATCAGTTGCTTAATGATTTTAGAGGGTAAAAATAGCCTGGATATACTGACACAACAAAAAAGCAGATGAAACTCCCATTGCAACTTTCCTCTAGAAGAAAGCTATCCAAAAAACTTGGCATTTGAGAAAAGCGTAAATAAGAAAGGCAAAGAGAAAAAATAAAAATATTCACATTTATCTGAGCTTAAAGGTGTCCTCACATTCAGTGTGCCAAATTTAGTCTTCAATCAGGCCCAAGGCTGAGAGGCACTTCAAGAGTAAGCAAGAAAGTATGTGGCCCTGCCATAAATACGTATCAAAGTATGATTCCCTAA
Organism: Edolisoma coerulescens; assembly: GCA_013397115.1. Taxonomy (NCBI): domain Eukaryota; kingdom Metazoa; phylum Chordata; class Aves; order Passeriformes; family Campephagidae; genus Edolisoma; species Edolisoma coerulescens. The sequence goes on along the minus strand of VWZW01007900.1, from coordinate 42,617 downwards.
AAATAGCATTTTTACTGCCAAACCAACTTGAGAAAGCCTCCACTGAACAGCTCTCCAAATCCAACATGCAAGCATCTGGCAACCTTTGATCATGTCAAAGGGATATGTAGATATCCATAATTTTGTAGATGGCCACGACTAAGGAAGTTTCAATTAAAGTCAAGTCTATTTAAAGTTTCTAATTAACAATGAAACCTCAGTTGCAACAATCTATAATGATGGGACTTGCAAATAGATCTGCCTAGGTTTAGTAAAATTGCTTCAATTTTTTTTGTTTGGGTTTGGATTTTTTTTAAAAAAACAAACAACTAAGTAATTCATGGAGTGGTTGTATCACCTTTAACAGTTAAAATGATTTACTGGCAATGGCAAGACTAGTTCTTCTGGTTTTGTTTTGCATTAAAAAAATACAGTGTAGATGTACTTAAAAGCTCATCTCATGCAATGTAAAAGTGATCAATGCTGCTAATAAAAGGAGATTTTTGACCACTCCGAAAGAATGGAGGTGACACAATTTGCCACCAGGAGATGAATTTAATAACAGTAGAACATACCAAACTCTGTGAGGGCCCAGATGGGGAACTGTGAGCAGTTTTTCATTACAATGGAGAGGGAAAAGAAGAGGGATTAAGAAGAAAAGAATTTTCTACTATAATTGGAGAACGTTGTGCTAACAAGTTTTCCAGGCAAGTAGACAGGAGAGAAACCACACACACAAAAAAACCCCTTATGTTTGTCAGCGTTTATCCCGTATTTTTCCAAAGTGCATACATGCTAAACTCACTAAGCACAGACACAGTACTGTGTGAATCCTTCCAAAAAAACTTAGTTTGTAGGAGTGTTAAACATAATTTACAGCATAAGCAATCTACAAAAAACATAATGCAACTTGAAAATGCAGTTCTTAAATGAAACTCAAGGATAAAGAACATCTCACCTCTTAAGGAAATCAAAGACTATGGCTTTATTAAGTGTTTTTGAACGCATGTTTGAATGGTAAAAAGATAATAAATTGCCCTTACATGAAAATAGCTATAGATACACAAATTGCAAGACACACATGCACTATTGGTACACAACAAGCAAACTAGGCAGCCTAGACCAAAATTAGTAACAATGCTGGGAGGGCAATGGTAACCAAGTACAGTTGCTAGGCCACAACCTTTCTGTCTTGCCTTATGCATTAAATCCTTAGCAAAACAAGCAACAGCTAATGGGAGAATTGTTAGCAATCAACTGGAAATAACAAGTGTCTTGCAATGATGATATCTTATTCCACCTCACCCACCTTTTAACATCTATGCCAGAGGGTACATTACGGTAGGATAGGCTACATATTGCATCAAGAGAGAAAACGAATTGCAGAAAATAGAGCTCTCTCAATAGGATTAATCCTCTTTATCCCATAAATACAAGAAGTCACTCTCCTTTGTTTCAGTGTGCACGGAAAAAACACCAAATACCTAAAGTTCAAGTTGCAGCTGCTGTAGAATCCCTGATGACTTTTACTTTTGTTTTGCTGTTTAAATTCTAAAAATACCACAGAATACTTTTAGTTGGAGCACTAGTTGTTAATACTTCTTTTATACTAATACTTATACCCTTTGAAAATACATCACAAAATATTCTACTGTAGAATAAAACCAAATAGATACATATTAGATTAAGCTAGCTGTTTTGCTTGATTCCATTCAGAAAAAGGGAGATGTTACACAAACTGGAGCTTAATCTATTATAAGCTTCTGGTGAAGTTAAGCTTAGGTTGTCATTTCACAATTTAATAAAAAATGCATTTGAAAGACAATATTGAGGCTTCTCACATCCTGACATATTCCAGGTCATACTAATAACACAAAAAAACCACTGTTTATCTGCTCAGTGTTACAGCTGAAGGCTTTAGAGTTCAGAATAATTTCAGAGACAAAAATGAGAAGACACGCAGCTTTGCGCTCATCCTTTTTGTTTTAAAATGCTTCATTTAAATAACTTTTCCGACATAGTCATACAATGAATGAGGTATACCATACCTTAAATGTAGAAAGTCCATAAAGTCTTGCAGTGTGAACAGTCAATTGTGAAATATTTGTAATGTTAGATATAAAATCCTCAAGGTATTTACAGGCTTGCTCCAAGTGTGTTGTGTTTATGATGATTTGAACAAGCTACAAGGGACAAATAATCTTGTAAAGACCTTTTCATATCACTCATTGTCATTTGATTTTGTAAATGGTTACTTCTTTCATGAAAAATGGTACTAGAAATTAATTTCAGGATTTCAGGTTACCACCTACTTCCTGTTAATTTTCAAGTTTGCTTTCAAAAACAAAGATTGCAGACACCTACCCAGAGAAATAAATCCAATTGATAGTTTAGAATTAAAAAAGGGAAAAAAAAGGGAAACATATTGCTGAAACAAAATCACTAATTTGTGCCATTTAATTTTTTTAAAAATTTATTGCTATTAAACAAGTCACAACACTGTCTGCAGAATGATGCATTTAAGTATATCTTATATTCTACTCTGCTCTACTTTTTATAGGAAGAAAGAGAAACTCAACATTAGTGCTACTAACTGCTAGACAGAACACACAAATCATACTCTGCATGTAAACAAAAATGTAAGAGTCTTTGGCTTATTTCTTGTAACTCTCTGTTCATCATACAAAACACAAAACTCTTTTATTGTCATGCCTTTCTCAAAGGGCATCTCTGGGCCCAGCTAGACCCAACACTGTATTGTTCTTATTTATGTAACAGATATTGATGCTTTTTACACTTCTCTTAATTTTTCATTTTAAAGCAAACATTACTTGATTTTCTCATACTGTGGTGTCAATATTTGTGTATCTACATTTACAAAAATAGTTTTAGCATGGATTGTTATAAAACCCATCATTTTGAATATATGTTTCAAAACTTACCTCTGTTAAACCTATATGAGGTTTTTTAATTAGGTTCTGTAAACAACTACTTAGAGTTCTTGTAAGCAGCAAATTTGTAGATTTTCTGAGCATATCATCTATTTCTGTTGAACTGAAAAAAAAAGTTTATTTTTATAATTATGCTGTACATGTCAATACTTTGACAGTGATAATTAATAATTTTAATTTCTTCCCTGCAAAGGGAACTTTTGATGCTAAGAATTCTCTATGTGCACTTAAATTCTGGTTGCTCCAAGTTTTCTGTGATCTAGCAGATAGAACACCTTTTTCACTTACCAAATTATCCATTAACTGGATTTCAACACTGAAGCAAAATCTGTTATTTTTAGATTTTGGACATGTTTATTGACACAGCAGTTCGTAAAGAGTAATTTGTGGCTTTTAATGAGTTACTAAGGAGGTCAACGTGTGCTCATTAGTACGTGTAAATTATAAACAGTATCAATTAAGAATGTGTGAAAGGGAGTAATTTACATCTTTAATAGTGCAGAAGTGGGTGACAAGGCCACAAATGCCTTCCAGATTTCAGATCTCTGAATTTTATTTTATGCAATCAAAACTAAGCTTCTGAAGGCCAGAAGAGGAAAGGAAATGGGTGAATTGTGATGTTTTCCATCAGAAAAAGGTGGGATGGGATAGGAGAGGGAGTGAACATGCAAACAGCTCATTTTCTTGCAGGAGAAATCATTGCTAAGGAAACTCAAAGCACTGAGTAGGGAAAGACTAGCAAGTAATCAGGGATGCTAAACAATTACTTCTGAAATGGTCAGCATCAAAGTATCCTTTTCAATCTTTACATGCTTTGTTAAATAAATAAATTCTCTAGATTATTCAAACCAGTCAATACCGTTTAAAAAACCCCAGCAGTGTTTTAAACTGCTTACCACACCAAGCTACACTCACTGATGCACATATTGTATAGTCCATACATATCCATGTATCTATAAACATGTGCTACAGCATTGGAAGTCATAGATTAAACATATAGAAAGAATTACATAAGTAAATTATGAAACAAGCATAGCAAGGTAGTACACAAGAAAGTGTATTTTCATTTTAGTATATGTTTTTAGGTCACCTGAAAGTTACAAGCTACTTTACAGCCACATTCCTGATAGTTCAAGCTTACCTGCGGTGAAGTGACTCTGAAAACTTAAGGCTTGCATAAATAAATTCCTTCACCTGCATATAAATTTGAGGCACTGACTGAGACATTGGAAGCTTCTTTGGAAAGGACTGCTGTGAAAATAAGAGATAATACTGTCTTACACTTAAAACTGATTCCAACAAGAGCTTGGCACTAAACACAACAATTAGAAAGCCACTTAACATTATCAACATTTTAATCTATCTTAACCTTTTCTGGTTTTCATCAAATACAAAGTGGTATGTGTTGAGCTGATTTCTACATCTGTTTAAAAAGCTTATAAGCAAAATAGAATTTTATCACTTCTTTAAATTACAATAAAGTTTGGAGATTTTATGTAATTCAAGATGCCCCTGCAGAAAGCAATTTACAAACAAACATTAAAAAACAGGTCTCAAACTGCTTTTAATCTGAATGAACAAGATAGAAGTAATTGGGATAAGAGGTTGAAAAATACAAACTTTTTTTTCCCCAATGAAAGCAGTGCAAAAAAAAAAAAAAGTTTGAGAAGTTCAACACTTCCAGGATTCTCAAAGTGTCTTGAGAATGCTGAGACTATTTTTTTATGGTTCACAAAACCAAATCAGTTTGAATTATTTTCAGGAATTTGGATTAACATGTGGAAAATAGTAGTAAGTTTGTAATAATAAAATCATGCTTCTTACTTCAATTTTAAAGCTGATACTGTATTTGGGAGAACAACAGCGAATAAATTCAATTAAATCTACACAGACCAAATAGGTATTTCTGCACTGAACACGTAATTTTTGACATTTCCAAAAACATTTTTTTCTGTTTATGACTAATGCATGAGAAAAATAATCAACAACCGGTATCAGCCATGAATTATTCAATTTCTCTTTAAAAAAAAAGCATCCATCAACAACAGCCAAATCTTTGTAGCAATCATACATATAGGCACAGCAGATAAAACTATTTAGTACAAAATAAAAACTTCTGCCGCTTATTAGCAAAATATGCCATGCTAAATAGTATCCAGGGTATGGTATACTTCCAACACTGTAAGGGATTTCCATTCTGTTTAAATTATTTTAGTATTATAATGGCTAAGAAAATTAATTTGATGGCAGAAAGCAACCAGAAAGCACTCTGGAGTCTCATTCAAAAATCAGCAGAAAAACCTCATTTCATTTTTCATCTTCATTGCAACACTGTATTAATGACATGCAGGTGCTACATTTGCCTGGCAAATCCCTGCTGAACCACAGAATTAAAATAGCTTTTCACTTCTGCACGTATCTGTAGCGATGGATTGTGTCTAAAACAGCTTCCCCCAACAGCAGTTAATCCCACTGTCATGTGCTTCTTAGACTTAGTGCCCCTCTACAGACTCCATCATGAGCCTCTTATTTCTTCACTGGTATTTCTAAAACCACACTTGAACAGCAGAACAGGTTAATCACCTTTCTGCGAAAAGAGTCTGTAGTGGAAGAATGGCTGAGGCTACAGAAGGACATCCTACTGCAGTGCTAGTACAGCAGAAATATTCACAGTCCCTTCATGTTTATTTTGCCCCATACACTCAAACACATATTTAAATTTAAAAGTGAAATACAAAAGTCATTGTCTCTGACCAATCTCTATTTTACATGTATTTTTGCAATATAACAGCATATACTGAGTAATTAAACTTTATGAGTTGCAACAAAATTTAACTAAAGACAGATTGCATTATAATTACATAAAGACTTTATCAATTAAACTCTATTATTAATTTGTTTACAAAACAATGGGTTTCATTATTCACACCAACATCTGAGCAAATAACCTTCCATTTTCTTATGTACTTTTGACTAGATAATTACACACAAAGAAGGTCATTTAGCCTCTTAATCGACCTAGCTTTTCAAATTTTAATTGTTTTTTATTTATAAAAATCATTACTGTCCCTAGTGTCTTCAACTGGATTTCCACAAACTTTAATAACATAAAAGTTTCCCTTACCTTATCAAGTTCTGGATCTTGAAAAGGAAATTTGCTTGTAACAATTCTGTATTCCTCTTCATTTGCTACAGGGATAGGGCTGTAGTTGTCTGCTTCAAAAATATCCCTGGTGAATAAGTGAAGTGAAAAAAATTTAGACATGTAACTTACAGTATTTGCTGGTGTTAAAATGTGTAAATAAATTTTACCACCTCAATTAGGTGAGCGTTTTCAAAAAGTTTTAAGAATTTTACACATCCCAAGTATTTTTAATTACTTTGGAAATACTCCATACATGTTAACTCTTTACAGTGTGTCTAATCACAGAGGAAAAAATATCCGGAAGTGTTTTAATATGTGCATAATACCGCAGAGAAACCTCAGAGCAACTAATCTACTCCAGAGTAAACCATCATATACCTGTTGATTATGGAAACCTACACTTTTCCTACACTAAAGCTGATATTCAGAGTGTCTCACTTAGGCACCAGAGCTACATATGATCAATGGAGATGATTCAGAGAACTTCAAGCTGGATATGGCCACAGCATCCTCTGCACTTCTCTACTAGTCAAATGTCTGTAACAGAAGCACAGAGAACTGGAGAACCTTAAGTGGTCAATTCAAAATTAATGTTTTCTGTAATGAAACATTTTATGGCAAACAATTTCTGCACATTGAGACATCACACCCCATCTCCAAGTAGGCTTTGGAGTACAGTGTCAGGCTGACGTATTCCTGGTTTTAAACTTTATTCAATTAAATGATCCCAAGGAATTGGTGGAAACCAACCTTCATTAAAAAAAACCATGAAGACATAATGGCAATGTCAGTAGTTTGTCAGGAGATATGCACATCAACTAATAGTAAACATTAAGACAACCTAAATTAAGAACCTAAAGCCCTATTGCAATAACCTAGAATTATTAGACTCCTAAAGAAGAGAAACAGATCTCTCTTTCCTGCATGTTTCTCCGATAATGCCCCTTTGGAGACCTTCCTTCTTTCCATTAACTATAGAAGCAGTACTTGATGTCTCTTCTTCTAATTAGTAGTTACATGTGATGAATATCTTAGTCCTAACCAACCTGAAATTCATACACAACACTTGAGTTAACAAATTCTTTCAGAATTACATCATAAAAACTTGAACTCAGACAAAAACAATAGATGCAATATAAAAGGCACAACTATTTTAATGTACTTACCTGAACAATCCAGACCACTTTTTAAGAAGTGTTTCATTGTATTGGTCTCTTATCTCAAATAAAAGATCAAATAGTCGGTTCACAGGAAAACCATAGCCCTAAAGGATAAAAACGAAGAGGGGATAGCTCAAGAACCAATACACTCAATTCTAATCACAACACTTCAGAAGTCTGAGGTGAGACTTATTATTCAATCTTGTCACCTCTATAACACAAATCATAGTACTTTCAGCCCACCAATACACGTTGATTTATTAGATTTTTACAGAAGTATTTATCCTATGCATTCAGAAATTTGCCCCATTTGTCCTTGTTTCTTAAAAATTCCAAGAATACTTCCCAATGATGTTCATCTGGTCTTTCAGCTAAAGACTTAATGATAACTGGAATGCTATTCTTTTTTAAGACAAGTAAAGCATTTTTAAAAGACAAGAGCATACACAAATAACAAAACTAACACTAATTTTGCACAGATATGAATAACTAATGCTAGCTGAATAGCCCGGAACACACATGTTCAGTTCATAATACTGAAAATGAGGACCCAAGGCAAGAAATACATTTTTTAAATATTACTGTGTAATTTTGGGTTTGATTTGTATATATGATTCATGAAAACACAAACATTGCACTCACCTAAAGTTAAAATCGGACTACAAGAATTTCAGTTAAATTAATAATACAGTACGTACCTGCAAAGTATCAGCAAATACTACAATGAGATTCTTCAGTTCCAGAACAAGGTCAGGATCATTGCAATATGACTGAAAGTGAGAAATTCTGGTTTTGTTAAAAGGATTTAAAATATGGGACATATATTTTCAAAGAATAGTACCACAGGTTAAACTCTCCAGCCTTAGTGAAAAACAACTTAGACTCGTTTGTCTTTACTTAGTCCAGCTACATGAAAGTATTTTTTAATTTTTTATATAACTATCAATGGTGTAAAATTCAGAAAAAGTAAACTAAAATATGAGATTCAATAAATACCAGCATGTACTGAGACTGAAAATCAGCAAATTACATTTATTTTAGTGGAACACAAGCACACTTGGCTAAATCAGTATCAGAGAGGTTCCACAGGACATTCTTTTGACTACCAAGCCTGGGTCTAATTAATGCTGTACCACCTCGGACAGTTTTTTTTCCAGCTGTATGGGTAAAACTTAATAAAATACTTTCCAAACAAGTTCAAATTTAAATTGGACGACAAAAAGGTCAAGACATTAAGTTATTTACTAGGTGACTGAAATTTGATTTTCAGAGGTGTAGAGTCATACAACTCAGCTTCACTATTTGCAATACTGGATAAAGTAAAAAAAAAAAATTTGTATTAAAATAATTTAAAGCTTCACAAGAATATAGTATTGATTGAAGACCATGTACACCTGTTTCACCTTTCTTAAAGTTTTGATCTTAGCATATTTTATTAAAAGTAAAGGTTTGGTTTATTTATCTAAACATTAGTCTACAGTAGGATGATGTTAGAGAGATTCTGACAGAATTTGGTTTGATTTGAGTTATGCATATTGAGAAGAAATAGTGACCAAGTACATGACAAGACTTTGAAGAGTTCTTTAGAGATTACTTCAATCTTTAAATTACCATATTCTTATATAGGTGCATAAATCCACATGGAGACAATTAACTAGCAAAGTATTTAGCTTTCAAGAATTCTGGATGAATATATCTCAATTAATCACAATCCTCTCAAAAGAAGTAAAAACGTATGAGAACATCTCATGTACCACTTATAATAAAGGTCCTACGATAAGTATGGTTGCAATCTCAACTTTTTCCCCATTTTTACTGAGTACATATGAAATGTAAAATATTCATTGAATTAAAGATCAATTCTAATGAAAATAAAAATTAACACTGCATAAAGGAAATGCTGCTAGCAAACAATAAAAAGGGAAAGATAAAAATCTTCTATTTTTTCTGATAGTAAAAGTTACACAAACAGTAAACTCTGAAGCAATTTATTATCAGTCAGTCTGAGTGAACAATGTGTATTCCATTGGTTTTTCACAGAGGAATAAGAAATAGCATGCAGCATCACTGCAGCTAAGCGAGAAATATAACTTCAGGAGACACACTTGAATGCACCGGAATACCCAAGTGATACAGAATTTTTCTAATACCTTTACTTCAACATAAACATAACACTGCTATAGCATTGAAGAGAGAGCTCCAAGGGTTTTGCTGGTGGAGTTTATTTTGGAAACACAGCATTTGGAATGATAATTAGGAACTATTTCCTGGTGGTGCTTTCAGCACTGAACTATTCAATCTGATCTAATGAAGAGGTCAGTTGAGACTAATGAGGAAGGATTGCAATAATAACAGCAGATTAACTCTGCATATTCTAAACTGCTGGACTAAGAGAAGGTTTGGAAGACCCTGTGAGTTGTAAATCAGTGGAGGATTATGCAAATAGCCCATGGCTGTGGATCACAGCCTGATACTGTTGGGAAAAACAAAAGCTTGGCAGGCTCCCTCCCAAATCTGAGCAATTTTTAATCACAAGAAAAAGAAAACATGAGAGAGGTGTAATTTTTCACTTTGTTGCTATCCCAGCTTTAAATACACAGAGCTCTGAAGTAAGAGGATTTAAACTGCAATACCAGTAAGACTTCTCACTTACTGAGTGCGTTCGAAGAACAGCAATGATCTTGGAAAGGGCCATGTTCCAGAGTTCATCAGTGTATGTTCTAGTTACCAATCCTTGGGTTACATGTAAAATGTGGTCTTCTACTACAAAGAAACTAAAACAAAATAATACTTAAATTATTCAGTTGTTTCTAATATTAGAGCCAATACTACCCTTCACACCCAAGTATAGCCAAAACCTTCCCCGCTGAAGCAGTGACGCTTCAGTAGGTTTGCTGTTGAGCTTCATCCAGAATGAAGTAAAAATGTGAAAAGTTTGTTTCATGCCATCTGGAGCCCAGGATGCTGGAGGGTCCTTGTACGGCATCGTGCTGGTAGGATCTGGATGCTCTTTCCTGCTCAGATCCAGCAATAACCACCTGCACGATTTGTGCAGAAGCTGAATCTTGCAGAAGAAAGTTTTTGGACAACGGGAGAACACAGGCTGAATTAAGAAAGAAAGCTTTTGGGCAACGGGAGAACACAGGCTGAATTCAGAATCAACACAGTAAAACTGAAATAAATTTTCATTTAGAAAACTTACCCTACAATTTGACTGAAGTATCTTCTGTAGCCTTCTACTGTTTCATGCTTTCAGTGAAAAATAAAACAAGTTTAGGAACAAAAATACCACTAAGCATTAGCTTCAACTCAAATCAATGCAAAACCGAATGTATTGATTACCATGCTTGACTGTGGTTGCAAAACTAATCTTGCTTGTTTCCTCCTTTGTTTTCTGTAGTAATTTTCAAATATTTCTCCATCACCCTAAAAAAGACATAAGTAGTCAAAAAAAAGAATATTGTCTCTGTATGAAAGAGGCACTTCTTGGTTTAAGGGTAGAACTCTCTTCAACTAAGCACATATTTTGCATTTATTCTACATGTAAACCTCCAGCTGACACCAGCAAAGTTTTGCATGCATGAAATACACAGAAATTACCTTTTTCTGTAGAGACGCTTACAGCCTGTACTGTAAATAGAAATTTTGCTCACATGCCTACATTTTGTCAAGCAACATTATGCATTTTAAACAGTATGTCCATTTTTAAACTACAACTTTCAGACTATATTAATATTCATAGACAAGGCATATTGCCTATTACTGTATAATTGAAACTCACTGCCTCCTAAAACATTTGTCTAGGTTATTCAAGAAAGTAACTGCATTATAAATTTGTTACAAAAATGCTTCTGTGAATATATGACACATCTGAACACTGCCTGCATTAGCTTTGCCTGAGGAAGGACACACATGAGATATATTGAATATTTGCTTATTCTCTTCGGATTTATAATGAGTGTGGATTTGGATTTTTTTCCTATCACGATCCTCAAAAATACAGTACCTTCTGTGCCTAAAGATTATATTATGAGAAATTCAAGTGACATCCTATTCATCTCATTAAGATGGCCATTCAGTAGAAACCATCTGTCCATTTGAAATCAGTGACTCATCTATCTACTAAACCACATGCAAATTGTATGCAAGCAGAACAAAGCAGCTTAGCATTTTTAAGGTTTGTTTTTACTTTATGAGCCTATCATTAGGCCAGTGCTATCTAGAATTCCATTACTTGGTCTTCCAAAAAATCTCCAAATCAAATTATTACAGACATTTCATAGTACTAAGACAGCACTACTTACCTAATTCCTTTATAAGATATAACTTTAGTTCATAATGAATATTTAGTTCATGATGAATATTTAGTCATATTGAGAAATACTGCTAACCTAAGAAAACCTAAAAGTAAGAGACTTTGCTTAAAAAACAAAAAAAATCCCCTTGAAACCAAGATGCAAATTTACTAACACTGTCTGTTGCAGCAGAACTTTACACAGTATGCTCCAATTCCTACAAACACATACTGATCAGATACAGACCATTCACCTCCAGCCCAAATATTCAGTGCAGTTTTCAGATTGTTGACTTCTACCTCCAGCATCAAACCTCTACCCAGTCCTGACAGTGAATAACATTTTAAACAGTATTTCAATATGCAAACTTCGGTGTAACACAGCTGCAAGGATTCCATAAAAAAAAGATAAGCCAGCCTGAATGCTTGAAGCCAGGTCCAGCTGAGACTGTAGGATTAGCAATACTTACAAGTACCTCATCTACATGCCACTAAAACTTATATTCTGTAAGTAATCTGACTTCAAAAGTAACTGAGACATAGGAAAAATCAGAAAACAACAAATAATTTGATACTGTGTATCCCCAAAAAAGTTTTCATCCTTGTAAACTTGTGCATTTAATCTCTTTCACAGAAGCTAAAATGGGCTATTGTGTCTCTGCCATTGAATCCAACCCAATCTGCCTGGGCACACCCTGTCAGAAACTCCAGGTTTTGCTTCCTATTTTTCGCTACTATTCTGACTTCCACAAGATTCAGACTGAATATTCCTGTTTTGTAATACTCATCCAAATATTTGGCTAACATGGAATACTCGTGGGAACTGCAAAAGTGCTAATACCAGTATTAAGGCAAACGTGCATATTTTACATACATACTTAAAAACACCTAGGTAGTTAATGCCTTGTGGAGTGTCCTTTATTATGCATACAAAAGAACAGGTGGGCTCATGCCCTCAGTATCCATACTCTACCCATTTCAGCTGGTTCATCCAGAACTACTAACACTAGAAGCAATATACTTGCCTGTTTGGGAACTGTTAAGAGTATGAACAATGTGAAAATGAATATGCAACTCAAAAATTTAAATCTCTTTTTGAGGTCACCTTAATACATACCAAAACTGAGTAGATGTGCAAACACCTATAGACCGGAGAAAAGTCTACAAGATCTTGGGCAGTTAAAACCTAAAGAAGGAAAGGAAAAAGAAGAGTATATAAAATGTAATAAGCATATCATCTGCAAAATGGGATATATTTACAACAGAACTTGTCTACATAATAAGGACTCAAAAATGGGTGGCTTCTATTGGAAAACAATAAAACAATTGCTCCAATCTCTCTTCCCTCTGTATTACAGTAATATATTTTATTTGTGTAACAATACCACGCTCCTTTCTCTGTGTTTCCAGAGCATCAGATTTAAAGGTCTAAATACTCACTGTTTTATTCAATCTAGGAAGACTGAGTATTTGACAGATGAAAGAGTTCTAACCCAAGTTGAGGTCCTCAACACCAAAGAGCTGGATTTAGGAACACCAGAATATTCCAGTGGGCCATGTGACAGTGGGCAGGTAACGTATGATATAAGTTGCAACTGAATTCCAGAATAACTGCAAGTCCTGTCTGACTGAATGTCCTCAAACATAATTCTAAAGCTAGCATTAATACAACTAATATTTTAGCATTAATTTTTCACCCTAAAATGCTGATCTGGACTGGTACCCCTTGAAGGTGTTCTGTGTGCTTTTCTAACTAATGTTAACCATCTAAAGGCAGTGTACTGTGAGCTTTGTTCAATTAACCTACAAAATTCACTTTAAATAAGTTGAACTGATTTAGTACAAAGTTACCTCTTCTTCATGTTCATCCTCATCTTCAAATGTTCGCTTCAATGTGATTTCATTCTTGGATTCCAAAATTCTGTTTCTACCTAAATGCATATTCCGACCATAATTTACATTATTCTGCTTTTGAAGAGCAGTACTAAAGGTTTTCTGCTGCTGTGCCTGTTTTAAGAGTAGAACCAATTAAGAGGCATGTAATTCAAATTTCATCACTGATGAGTATATGCTATGACATGAAAAACAGGTGGTACAATTGAATACACATCAGTATAGCTGCAAGATGCGCTCGCTCTCAGCCTACACCAGTGATTTTGCCTTTCATCAGTTTGGGATGATAAATGAATTCAATAGTGAATCCTGCATAATTTTTCCCTAATTCTCAGAATACAATTTTAAAGGCAGAAAAAAAAAAAATCAATCTGTAATTTTCCTGATCATAAACTGCAAACAGAGAATCAATCTCTAAATGAAGTACAGGTATCTGAGTTCCCAGCTATTTTTTTGCTGTCTTCAGTTAAGTCTTAAGTGAGCAGTCAGCTGCAGAAGTCAAGGGCACTATATTGTCTTTACTATTGAAGGCAGCACAGCACAGCCTTGCAATTAAGTTTCATTTATAATAATCAATGCTGCATTTTACAAGAACCTTACATGACAAAATGGCAAGCCACCCTGAAATCTGTCAACAAGAAGCCAAATGAAAACTTTATTTGCTCTCTGAATAAATTCTAAGAGCATTAACTGCTTTAAACCTTGCCCAGTACCAGTGCTCTGAAGTGCCAGGTTATTTTGTGATGGAGCAGGCAAGGCCCCCAGCTGTCTCAGTGTCCTCCTGGCTCTTACCTCTGCCTTCTGTATGAGTAGCACTTTAGAGAGAACTAGGCAGTCATCTCAACACTTCTTTTGTCTAATTCATCCTGGACAGCTGGCCAGATAGGCTGCTCTTTGTTTTGGTGCAGTAGCTGCTGAGAAACAGACTGTCCAGGAGTTGACTACTCAAATTATTTCATAATTTCTTGAAACCTGAGATATACATCATCTCTCCTTCCTTTCTTGGGGAGGAAACTACTTCTTCTCTAGGACACTGATAAAAACTACACAATGTGCTAGCATTTCACAGCTCTCCATCTTTACTCGGAGGTCTATGGGATGACTGTAATCCTTGGACAAATCTTCTGGGATACTAACGAAACTGAAATTTTCAGTAAACAACAGGACCAAAGGCATCCAGTTTGGCTGGCTTACCTGCTTCATGGCAGTTTCCCCAATTCTGTCAGAATGCTTTCGAATACTCTCTAAGAAATCCTTCAGATCTGACATGGATATCTCTTTTATTTCTTCACGCAGTTTTGGAAGATTTTCTATCATTATCTGGCAAAAGCGGTATTGGCTAACTCTAGGAAGATACAGATTTTCCAGCTGTTCCATTGTTTTCAAAGCAGAATAGTATCTACAAAGAGATTAAAATAAAATTATGTAGCTTCTTATAAAAATTTGATAAAATAATTTATCAAATATAGATATCAATATCACACATGCAATCAATATGCACCTAATTCATTTACTCTGTTCTTAGAAAAATCAACAATCAAAAGGTCATCCATACAATGCTTTAGTTTGAAAAAAAACCCCAGTGTAGTGCCAGAGTGGCTCAGCCAAGTAAAAATTTTAAGTAGGCTCCTACAGTATCAACTATTCTGATCAACAGTCCCAGTACTACATGGAGCATCCTGCAGAATCGAGATACTAAAGTCATAACCATTATCTTCCCTTCTAGATTGAACTGATGAGGGTTTTTTATGAGTTGGGGTTTTTTTCTGAAACACAAATTGCCAATCACCCAACACTGCAGTATATGCACCAAACAATGAAAAAAGTCTTGAAAAAGCATGCCTGCAGGTATCTGCCTTCTTCAGGTGTATGTGAACACAGACACACATCTACGCCCCCCTTCTTTCCACCATCCTTAGTCGGACATGTATACACCTATCCTGACCAATGCTTTTTCCAGCAATATATATTTTTCCGTAAACCACGAACCTATTTACTCTTCTGACAAAATACAGTCTATCCCACCCAGAAAACAACTACATTGAATCAACAAAGTACTATAATCAACAAACCTGTGATCTCAACCACATTTTAAAGAGAGGTATAGGAACCAGGTTAAACATGAGTAGGACAGCAGTTGATCGCAGATGTGACAATAATTTCACTTTATGTCGTATTCTTACCAGCTACTCAGCCCTGGAGGCATTTGGGAAAATGAATTTAGTTTGTCTGATTAGCACAGAGTAAGGTAAATCAATGCCTTCTAGCTTGGTCTTAAATGGGAAAAGCAGAAACACTCAGATCAGATGGAGTTAAACTTGCTGCTAGCTCCAACCCTTTCATTCCACAAATATAGAGTAGTATCTTCAACCCATTTTCAGCTTTTCTTCCATAATCTTAGTTCTTTTTTCTTCCTGAAAGTCCCACATAATCTGTTTTGAAAAATTACCAAATTGTTTCGAAGGAAAAGGATGAATATGACGAAAATCCCTTCAAATGAGAAAACCTGGAAAATTGTCCTTTACGTTTCTTTAGTTTCTGGACATTACTTTGTAAATATACTGAGTAAACATTTTCAAAAACTGTAATTCAAGTTTCTGGCTTCCTTCAGTACACAAGCATTAGCAAATTACTAACACTAGAGTCATGACTTCTTGTTCGATTCTGAAATTAAGACAGTGCTTTGAATCTTCTTAATCAAGACATTTCTAAGTTAACAACTCAGCATAGCTGGAGGATGGGAAAAATCTTCCCTTTTATTCCGGAACAGAGCTGCTTTCAGAAGACTGCAAATAAAGAGGTTTCAAGTGTAAATTAGGAGCTTTTGTTTATTATATACTTGGTTTATATAAAATATACATAAGGTGACGGGAATCTTGCACATAAGAAAAGGTCTGGGGGGTTTATGTGTGTGGGTTTTGTTTTTCTAAATAGAAAATGGCCAAGAGTGCCACATGGTGAGACTTCTGGGGAATAAAACTATAATAGCATCAAAATTGTATAAAAGGTTTTTATTTAAATTATACAGATCAGCTTATCAGAACACTGTTAGTTCATCTGGAAGGTTTTTGACTGCTGGCTCTAAGATCAGAATTAACATAATCCATTTTAAATCCATTCTAGAGTCCCTTACTAATTATACATATATGGAGCTCAGGATCTTGCCCTTTTAACATCTGTTCTGATAAAGCACTGAAGTCTTGTTAATTTGAAGGTCATCTGCAGGTCAGGATTTAAACTAAAAAGTTTTGCATATCATTTCGTAGAATGATGTATTTACATATTCAGATTTTAAAACTTTCCATAGATTCAACTCAATGAAAATTTTGACAATATTATTAGTTCCCATCATATATTATCAATCACATAAGGCAAAGATTGCCCATGTGACTAAAAATGAGTTAAAGAAGTCTTTTCAAAGTTATTTTTTCATATAAATATAGCATTCTTCTGTCTACTCTTCCGAGCTAATCTTGTGAGAAAATGCTCTTCAGTGCAAAATTTTTAATTTTTTGAAACTGAAGACACAAGTTTGAAACACCAGTATGGGTCATATGATAATATGATACAACTGTGCTGAACTGATCCATTTCAACACCAGAACAAGAAAACTGCATGATGGATTTTACCAACATATCCAAACTATCCTTCTAATACTAGCAAGAACCAGGACAGAAAAAACCAAAACACAACACAAAAGTAAACAAAAAAACCCTCACAAACCTCACAACAAACAGCCATGCCCCCCCAACCCCCCCCCCAAGATTAATAATCGTGTTTTGCATCATCTTATTCTTTGCAAAATGCCCCAGGCACAGAACAGTCAGGTCTGTATAGAATATGAAACACCAACACACAAAAAAAACAAAAATCAAAGAAAATGACCATTACTTTAGTGTACATGAAGTATGTATTTATGCTTTAAAATGACAAAGAGAACGTGTAAGATTTTTATCAGCAGAGTGTTGTTTGGAGTCAGTAAAGAGAAATACCATAGCTTACTAAAAAAGCCCCATCAAGTTAAACTACAGCAGTAAAGAAACTACACAGATCAGGAGCAAGATGAACTCAAAGACTGAATTTTACTGAGAATAATTTATTTGCACACAAGCTTATTAAGTAAAAAAACATGTAGTTATAGCCCAAAATTTCCGGCTGAAAAAACCCGAGAGACAAAATCCTCATTTTATTTTAATTAAGGAAATAAACTTAGTTTACAAGGAAAAAATTGTAGCATTCACCAACTTTAGTGCTTCCCTTAGAGGAAATACTGTATATTCTCACTTACTACATTTCCATTGAGTAAATATGTAAAACTTTGCTACCAAACACATTAAAGGGAGTTCCTTGGAATTTTTCAATAATGCTCCAGCAAACTCATATTCAGAGACATTCTGAAGGTGACATGTTAGAATTGCAATTGAAATCCTTTTACCACAAGTATTTATTTTGTTTTCAAATCTAGTTGCCTTACCAACTTTAAACCTCATTTTTAAACTTCCCCAGCATACTAATTTTGTCACTTGCCGAAAGGACCATGAACTGAGATAGAGGCACTACTAACTCTGAAACTTGTATAAAGTGAATCAAAAGCTCAGTATTTCCAAAAATCAGATTAAAGAGCTGATGTGTGGAAAAAAACAAGATCTGTGGAATGCCTTTTTTGTCAATAATGATGTGGTAGGAAATTTTTTTTTAAAGTGAAATTATTGAACTAATAAGGCTTGAGAATGGTGATTAAGAAAGCAGCTGACAGTTCAGTATCAAATACAAATTTAGATGGGTTTTTTTGCCAGATCTATGGTACCTCTGGGAAGCATTGATTTGCAGCTGGTAAAATCCAGTGCTTCATTCTGACATCCAAAACAATGCAGAAAAAAAAAAATCGAATGACCATGGTTTTATCTGTTCTGATATATCTCCATACACATGTGGGTGAAACCAAATTACACGCTATGAACTTTTCATATTTGCATCCTTTATGTCTTAAGGTTTATTTGGATGCTTGGAAGGTTTATGCAGAGAAAGGCTGCATGGCTGTCTCAGTGAGTTTTAGTAACCTAAATAACTAATCAACTCTGTCTTTCCAACAGTTTGGAAAAAAGCTTACAGCAAAGCCAAAAAACAAATCCAAGTGTTTCAGGGCAAAAAGCTCACTCTGAAATACTACACCCGTTCTTCAGTCCATCTCACAGAAGATTTGAGAAGATTCAGCAACAACCTTAGCAGATTATTTAATTATTTTCATTGCATGATGGGTTTGGGTTTTTTGTAATATTTACTGTGGAAAAAGACTTCCAAAAACACCAGTTCTAACTATTTCCAGTTAGACCACAATCACTTGAAGCAGCTGGGACCTTTCTCCCAAGACACATATCAAAATTCAAACACTAAGGCCATGGTAACAGAGCTGTATGAAATGTGTGATGACCTTATCTCTGACTTAAAATTCAAACTCGAATTGTCTAAGTGCATAGCCCCCACTAGGCGGTTGGGAGAGCAGCAAAGAAACCACACTTCTCCTTTGTGCTTCCGCAGTTAAGACTTTAAACCCTCTGTAACTCTTTCCAGCCAACTGTGTCTGTTTAGAGCAGATTCTGCAGTTACTTCCTCTCACTACTACAGTTCTTGTCAACTTGTGTTATCCATGGCTCAGGAGACAGATAAATAGGATACAGAGCCTTTCACCTCTAGGTCATCAGTTCAAACGTTACCCATGTTGGTAAGGACCAAAAGTTGCTATCAACAGATGGCTTTTTGGACTTCTCTGTAAACCTCCATTCCACCTGCACAAACCAGTATGTATTCCGGATTCAAAATCCTGCATTATCTTAAAAGAGGTCTACCACTGAAAAAAGGAAATGAAATTCCACTATTTTTCCTGTAACAACTATCCCCCAAACATACATAGTATCCATACTTTTGTTTTCCCTTCCTTTAAACATTAGAATTGAACTTATTTTATTCTAGTTTTGAATTGAACTAGTGCAAGACTGTAAGACAATGGAACAACAAAAATATGTTCTAAAAGGCCACAAGCAGAGAAAGTCAAGATGTCTTTTTACTAAAAAAGATGAATGAAAGCTTTGCTGCATTAACAAACCTCAATGAAGGTTCGTGAGGAATTATCTTTACCAAAAATAAACATTCCTCATTGCTTTGTTATGTCTGGGATTGTGACTGCTACTCTCTCTGACTCTTCCAAGAAAAAGCTTCACAGCAATACTTAGGAAGATCAATTTTGAAATCCCTTGTATGTGCACACATCAGCTGGCGGGTCTTTGCACTGACACTATGGATGTCCTTGCTGTTGCTCAATCTTTTAGTAGTGGTAAAGGCCAGAATACATGCACTCTGCTGAGCCACAAGGAAATTACCACTTGAATTACCTGCAAGTTCAATGGGATAGCCACCTGTAGTCTGTATTATAGGGAATTTTAAGTCACAGGCAAAATACTAACTGTAGCATAGCTAATGAAAGAGTTATCTGAGCTGGAGCAGTAGCCTGCAGCAGACTCTAAGCCTTCTGCACTCCATGTGATTTCAAGGCATGGAACATCAAAGCTATGGCATCTCCCCTCTCCTTCAGATCTTTTTATGGTATGACAACAACATGTCCAAACCCCTAAATTCAGGAGTCCTTTGACTTTTAAGACTTCCTGTCTGGCAATAACTTCCACAGAAAAATTATCAGATATGAGTTTAAGATTTGAAGAGTACTGATGGTTTTTCAGAAAGCGCATCAACCATCAGCAGACTCTACAAAACCACTAGCAAATATGGAGTCAAAATACTAAAAACCATCAGCAATTTTATCTCACCTAAATGCTCCTTACACGATGACATTAGAACTACAACTTCCCCTGCAATTTGAAAACCAGAACGTTGCTTGCCTTGCCTTACAGAGCAAGGGTATGGCAGAATGCAAGCCTTGAACCCAGTGTTTCCAATATTTTCAGCACACTAAACACAGCATAGTCCACAGAAGACCTTGCAGAGGGAAGTGGTGTGATTCAGACAGCACGCTCTTCAGTCTATCTCTGACTGGAGTAGCAAGGGGACTGTTTACATCCTTCTGCAGAGCTGCTCCAAGAACACTGCAATAACATGCTACTACCACTACTACATGCCAGCTGCTCTAAGCAGATGCCAAACCAGTGTCCTGTTCAGAGGTAATATTGTATAGTAGTCAAGCTGATGAGATCTACCACACTGGTTCACATGCAGCAAGTGTTAATTGTAATAAGAGACACTACAGTGCCACAGCTATAAGGTAATTTTTAAAGCTTTTGTATTTCTGCGAAGACCTCCCAGAGAGCAAACATACACAGGTATCATGGCACATATATCACTGTCAAAGACGCATCAGATTTGCTGCAATGTTCATAGATCTGATGTGCACAGTTAGTCTGAAGCATTTTGGACATGTCTGCACACAGGCTTCAGAGCAGATTGTTCATACACAGTGGCCGCTGTTGAGGGTTTTCAGATGTCCAACAGTATGGTAGGAGGTGTTGGCTACACAGAAACTGAAATCCAGACAAACAGTCCAAAAGTAAATCTGGATTACATAGCAGCCCTGCAGACAACTGACTGTGGACAGCTAGTTCCAAATGGAAACAGTCCTGTCCAGACAGACTTGTCAGCAGGAGCTCCCTGCGGTGGTGCCAAGTGCACAAAGAGACACTGCCAGCAACCAGGAATCCAGAAAGCGCAGGCAGAGAGCATCGGTGTGACTGAGCAAACCAAGCAGGGATCATGGTGGCAGTGATGATATAGAAATCACGAAGATGAAAACAGCTGCAGTGGTATTGCTGGGGTGGGTGTGCAAGGTGCAGGCAGCAGCCCCAGCGGGGCAGGATGCAGCTAAAGCATGGGGCAGCCAAGCTGCCGTGGAGGGTGGGAGAACTGGGGATACTGGGGCTACGGCAGCAGTGAGTGGCTCCCTGAGAAGATCAAAAGTGGAGACACAATAGGAAGGAGCAGATGGTCATGTACCAGTTACAAACTATTACTCTAGAAATTAATTTTTAATTATACTTTTAATTCTTTTTAACAAGTCAACTTATCATAGAGGGAAAAACCCCAAACCACAACACATTATCTGCACGTCATTCTCATAGTCCCATTTATGCAAAATCATAGAGAAACCAGATAGGTCTAAAGAAAGGTATACGGAGTAAAATGTCCTTTCTTCTTGAATTATGAGTTTGATTTAAATATATGATGACATATTAATCAGATATCAGTGTATTCTGGAAGATCTTTAGTCCTTAAGGATCTTACTTTTCTTGCTTCTTAAACCACTTTAAGTAATAAAGAAGAGTAAACTTTATTTCACATTTTATAATCATAATTTCATTACAAGTCGGACCCATTCAAGTAAACATTATTTTTCATGGCAATCACTAAGGTCCTAGAAGTTCTTTAACACAACATTTTCAAATATTCTTGAAATACAGACCAGTATTAGGAAACAAAGACTACACATATAGAGACTTAGAACACTTACTTGTCTTCATATGTGTTTGCTATTCTGTCAACTTACTTACAAACGTTACCTTTTTTCTCACAGAAATAAGTTTACTCACCTTTTTACACTCATCTGTTCTTTTAGTTTACTGTACATTTCCAGCACTGCGTAAAAAAAAAGCAGATTAACTTGTGAGTCTTCTTGTGGCTTTAGTTAATAAAAGAGGAAAATATGTACTCTAAAGGACAAAATTAGAAATAGAAAAGGATGCGCTATATTTACCTTATTTAATTCCTACTGTAGCATAAATGTGATAAACCTAGCAAAAAAATATTCTAGAATGCAGCTAAAAAAGAAAAAAATAACTGAACCTTTAACAGCTTTTAAATTAAAAAGAATTAAGATTAACAAAACAGTCAACACTATACATATCAAGCATATTCATTCACTTACTACATGCCACAACCTTATCTGCATTACCAGTCCATGGCCTGTCTCCATAAAAAGGCAACAGTACCACCTACTGTACTCAGAACACGTCAGCAAGAAGACTTCACGAAGAAAAATTTTCAAATCTACTTTACACCAATATGACAAACAGGATAAAACCCTTATGGAGCTTATGTGCAATCCTGCAATATTACCTTCCTGAAACAACATTTAGAGCCCTTACGTTTTTTTTGAAAACACCTGTAGTGACACAGAGCTAAAAGTACAATGTTGAAAGAGCATCATTAGTACTTTTCCCCAGTATTCAAACACTAAAACCCACCCTCTCAAGAAACAAATCAATTGTTTACCATATTAAGAATATTAATATCCAAAATATTAATATCTGAATATTAAAAATATTCCAAGCTGTATGTGGCTACATTGTTTACATCATTTAAATGCCGCACTGTCTTCTGACAGTGTCGCAATTGCTCTGTGTCAAATATTACAAAAGACATGGAACCTACATGTTGACATCTTCTAAAAACCTACTAAATTTTTCGTTAAACTGGATGTTACAGGACCACAACTTAGAAAAAATAAAAAGTCTTTTCCTTTTGGCTATTGTGACCAGCTTTATTTTATTTGCCATCTTATTTAGCTACAGGTCACTCACCTGGAAGACACAACTGTAGTTTTTCCACAACTGTTGTAATATTCCGCTGTTGAACTCTACATCGGATGATTTCCTCTGTTTGGGCTATCACCTTAAAGGTTGTTTTTTTTTTTAAAGGAAAGAAAATCACACTTAAATTATGCAAATAAATTTATTTTGCTACAAATATTCATAATGCCCATATAGGAAGCACCATTTTCTCACCTCTTTCCCAGCATCCTGAAGCCTTCGGTTGGTATCAGTAACTTGGACCTTAAAAATAATTTCACCTTTGTTAGACAAATATGCATATATTGCCCTGATGTGACTGCTCACCCTTGTAATCAGATCATGCTTCCTGAGAAACTTAGAACAAAGAAATGCAAATTCAAATTAACTCTACAGCTTGAACTTGAACTTTTGATCGCAAAGGGCTTTTGTTAACTTCAATTACTTATGACAGTTCTTTCTAACAGATTCTGTGGCAAACTTCTCAAATTTACTTGGGATTTTTGAACTTTCCTTGTTTCTGTAGGTCTGTCAAACAATTCAAATCATTGACCCAATTGACCACTGGTCCCTTTTTGATAACCTCAATGAGCTCTATGGGCCATTCATTGTCTGTAAGAAATGGTGATTGCATTTTATGGTAATTAAACATTCATACTTTGCTGAATGCAAACACTGGGTGGTTGATTAACATCAAACGTGGAAATCTCCAAACCACAGCAACATTTTAATGCTGCAGGTGCAGGCAAAGCTCAACCTCAGATTTTCCCACATAGTAAGTGACTCATTAGGTCATCATAATAAGGAAGCACATTCTAGTTTATTAAAAATCTCATTAATTTCTGAACAAAGATGCTCAATGACCTCATTGATGCTGTATTTGGTCTCTTGTTATCTGAATATCCTTTATATAATGGTCTTCTAATCATAACCTCTGATGAACTATGCTCATTCTGTCTGGTGTGCATATTTTGCTCTCAAAAGTGTAAGGAGAGCTAAAAGGGACGGATCTCATAATTCACTATTCTGCATTCTGATCTGTGAGTAAATCTTGGTGCTCATATCTCATGAAATCTACTAACATCACCCACTCTCCTGCTCATTACAAAGTAAAGAACAATTTTTTTTCATGCATAATTGTGGTATTTTTAGTTTTCTAATAAGGACTTTAAAGTCTTCTAGGGTCTGACATATAAACACATGACTAGGAAAAGACCTATTTAAGAAATACTGTGTTTATCATTTGTTGTCCTTTACCTTCTGAGAAAGTCTTTAAAAAATGCAAAATAATTTGGTAGCATTTTCTGAAAACATATATTAAAAAAATCAGAATGAGATCTAATAAAATATTCAGCTTTGTAAATGTAAACTACTGTATCAGGCAACACAGTTTTAATAACAAGTCCTATTCAATTCAATTCTAAAAAGTTGCTGCAAACATCAGAGCGCATGTGATAAACACTAAATTAATCTTCAGTAGAAGAGTCCAGTTCCTTCTTTTAGATTCAAAGACAAAGATATATGAAACGCTAAAAAGCTTGTTCCTTACCTTTAATTTTTCTGCATCAGCCCTAACTTTAAGAAGTTCTGTAATAGCATCCACAAAGCCCTGATGGTGAAAATTGCACATCTTTTCTATCTCCCTGTCATGGTTACGTATGCAGGCATCAAGTTTTTCCATAAACTTCTGATGTGCATTTGGTTGGTCATCATATACAGACCTATTAAATACAAATAAGAAAATCAGAGTTTACTTTTAACCCCAGTTGAAAATAGTACGTATGCAATGATTTTTACTGAAACCCATCTTTCTTAAAAAGAAAATAAAAGCGAGCAAACTTGATGTTAGTGGCATCCTTTGGTGGATCCACTCCACCAAAATCAGCATTACAAAAAAAGATGGCACAAAACTGAGAACTGATGGCACAAAACCCAGCCCTTATGGCATTAATCCAGGTGCTTAACCAGTTACATCATGGTTGACCTGAGCCTCACTGGTCTGTT
Organism: Edolisoma coerulescens; assembly: GCA_013397115.1. Lineage (NCBI taxonomy): Eukaryota > Metazoa > Chordata > Aves > Passeriformes > Campephagidae > Edolisoma > Edolisoma coerulescens. The sequence continues at coordinate 17,622 of VWZW01007900.1, read as the reverse complement.
ATTTATGCCCTAATGCTCAAATATGGGTACAAAAGAATCAGTTTCTCCAACCACCTCAAATAGCATGGATCGCTTTTCCATCCAATTCCACTCTTTGCTAAATATAAAGAAGTGCAAACATACAAATTTGCTTTCCCGGTATTCCTAACAGCAGAGTTATCCAACTAAATCAGGGTTGGATGACTCCAGCCGGAATGACCGGAGCATTGTGCGGCAGCAGCCGGACCCCTGGCAATCCCCAAGGCTCCGTCCCTGCCTGCCCACACCCAACGGCTCCCAGGGCAAAACCGTGACATGTACATGCCGAAGGCTGCTTCCTCCATGGGATTTAACTGTCAGGACGGGCTGGAATCAGGCCTTTTGGCTTATTTTACTAATTCTTGAATAGTTCACTACGAAACCTCCAGGAAGAAACATGTCTTGGGAGAAGTTACTGGCGTAGTTTGCTAAGCAGCATCAGAAACAGAAATCTGCGTGGAAAAATGCTCAAGCATAAGAATTAGCAAAAGAGGCAGAGGGCAATTAAAAGCTTTAGACTTTGCAGAGGAAGCAGGAGAAGAGCTTTTACATAGAACGGTACCAAAACCAAAGGGATGGAGTCTCCCAGAAAAGACAAGGCACAGACAGTTCAAAAAATTGATTAATAATTTCATACAGCAACAACAGCAAAGACAGGCAGTTTTAAAGCAGCTTTTCACACAGAATGACAGCAGCAATACAAGGATGATTTAGTCATACATATACAAACATGTTTGTACTGCAAACTACGAGTGTTAAAAAACAGAAGTGATCAAAAATCTTCAAATTGCTTTTTTAGCCTCTAATTTCCTTTCATAATTACAAAGTTTTGTCCAGATATTTATAAGGAGTAGCTGGTTTAAAAAAAAAATAAAAATTAAAAAAAGTTAAGATGAGGAAAAGAAAAGGCTGAAGTTCCAAGGGTTTCAGTGTTGCCTGCAGAAGTACAGTCTTAAGTTCAAGAACCAGGCAACCATGAGTCAAAGCCTCTAAAACTCTTGAGTAGACAGAAAGTACTTCCCTCCCAGCCTTCTTGGAGAAGTGTGATTTCCCATATTCTTCAAGATTCCCTTTTCTAACTAGACATCTGGGCTTTGCTGAGATCTGGGCTCATCATCAGCACAACAAACCTATGGCTGAGTGTCTGACAGGAACATGACCTTTCAGTGAAGAGACTGAAAAGACTCTTTTAACAAGATTCTTTATACTTTCTGAGTTTCTTTTGATCTCGTACAATACATCAGAGAAGCAACTGAACTTAAAAGACATAAGAAAGGCAATATGCTCTCCTACATGTTGAAGGAAGCAAGCCAGTTCCTTGCATTCTGCTTAATATAGATGTCTTCTCAGGGGAAAAATCTATTGAGTAAAATATTCCAAGAATACCCACTTTTGCTTAGGACAGAAAAATAGAGCTATGGTACTGAAAGCAGGTTCTTTCCTCCAAAGTGCACCATGGGAAAAATAAGATTGTTGACCCATAAAGTGGTTCACTCCTCACCATCTCCACCACCACAATTTGAAACGACAGCTGGAAGGAGCAAATGTGTGCCCATAAGTCTCTCCTCTTGAGGTTCCCGTCAGACTGCCTGAAGGGCTCCCTCAAGGCTGCCCAGGATGACTGAGCTTTAAAGGGCTGTGGTGAATGGTCAGAAGTGACCTGCATCTGCCAGGGGGAAATACCCACATCCAGAACCCAGTGCTGGCTGGAGGGAGAAGCAGCATCCTGGCCTGGGAGGAAAGAAAGGTGCAAGACACAGTGGGCATTGAGCGAGGCCTCATTAGGCAACCTAATGTTCTGCATGAGAAGACACAGGGGCAAGCATGTGGAGCCTATGCACTGTCATCTGTAAAGAAATGGGGAAGGGGTGAGAAAAAGGTTCAACAACTGATGTTGCAGCACTCCAAAATACACAGGTTGGTTACGTGAATGCTGCTCCATTAAGAAAAGGGTCAGAGAGGCTGGAAGCTACAGGGTGGACACAGAGGGACATCCAACTGTCTTCAGAGTCCTTCGAGAAGAAAAAACATTAGGAGGACCAGATGCATCAAAGTGCCTTCACAGATAACTGGCAAGCACGAGGCTCCTCTAAATGGGCTGGACTCACCACCTATACTGCACTGCACGCTAAAGCAAAAAAACAAAAAAAAATCAACAACAACAACAAAACCAAACCAAAACAAACAAACAAACAAACAAAAAAAAACAACAAAAAACAAAAACCAAAAAAACCCCAACAAAACCAAACCAACAAAAACAAACATACAAAATATACACAGAAACAAAAGTTCAATTTATTACTGCTTTCTTTGGCCTTTTTGTTTAAGGGTGGAAGAAGCCTCCAAGTTTAGGTCTCCTTCCAGTGTGCTCAAAAAGAAGTGAGAAAGGAGAGGCATTATCACAAAGATAGGAGACTTCTATCTATCACCATGTGCTCAAACTGTAAATTGTGTGAGTATAAATGAAAACAGCAGTAAAACTCAGTAAAGAAAATATATCTAAAATGAGAATGAGACTGCAAAAAGATGGTGCAAGAGGAACTCCATAGCTGAGTTGGTAACACCAAACCTTCTTCAATGGCAGCAAGGCACTCTTTTTGGACTTAGTCACTGCCTGATGATTCGAGGGCATCCAAGAGCTGCCTTGATAACTTTTTATCCATTTCACATCTGTGCCAACACTTTCAGACATGCTGTTAAAATACTGACAAGAGTAAATCCTTCGCAATCAGAAGATTTCTCTTTAAAATGTTATCAAAAAATTCCAGAAAACACAGCCAGAAGTTTTGGAAGTACATACAATGTAGCATAGGCAATACATTTTTCACTGTTATAAAAATCAGTATTGATTACATTTTCCTCAACATTAAGGCCAGTTATGCTTAAATTTAATGATTAAAAAATACCGGTTTTTAATCTCAGGGGTATTATCACAATATTTAATTGAAAATAATACAGGGAATAAATGTTCGAAATGGGGGGGAAGAAAGCAATACTGCGTACCTCCCAATGCCTTCATCACAAGATTACCCTACCTTCTTAAAATAGCTTTGTGTCGTACATTGTACCCTTTTCTGCAAGGATACTAATAAAATTGTGACCTGTGATTTAAACCAGTATTTTGACAGAGCTCCCGAAGATGCACTAGTAGTATAAATTCCATGTTAATTACACATGTAGACAGCTCCATCTTGTGGGAACAACGAATCAATGCTCATCAGCACACAAGTGAAAAAAAACCTGAGAAAGAACTGCTTGCCTTTACAGAAATAAATCATCAGAGTATTTAGAAGAAATTCACACTTTGTATCACAACTTTCTAATCTAGGTGACAAGAAGATGAATTAAAAGGGTTTACTGACTCCCTCAGGATACTGTCCTCTGAGGACACTTTACATATGATATTTCAGGGGCTTCAAAACAAAGTCTGGCCTAAAGCACCAGCCTTTGTGAAAATGTAAGTGTACACTGGAGAGCCAGGCCATTTCTGGCCATGGACAGAAATTAGGCTTTTTCTCAAATCTGCAAACACAACTGAGACAATACACACCTGATTTACCCGTTATGGAACATCACACATCATAGTTTATTTCTGATACTGAAGCTTATCTTCCATACATATATTTATTTCAAAGATTATCTACACCTATCTAAATAAAATAATTGCTGCCTCTAAATAATTATCTGAAAGTGTACATTTCAACAGATAATGACACTGCAAGAGATGCTGATGGCAATTCTCCACTTTTGAGAACTAAATTATCAGGCAGAGAAACCACCAATATTGCAGTATCTTGGAGAGACACGGAATCCTAAAAGCATCCTAGAGACATTTTTTTTTAATTACAAGACAAAATTAGCTGAATTTGCAACATACACACAGAGTTCTGTTGGAAAGCGAGTGAGGAAGTAGTAACCCTTCTAGCTCCATTTCTTCAGGAGATGACAATTACATGCAATTATGTCTACCCTAAAAATTTCTCTCTCACTGTAAATTACTTCACATCCGGCAGGAGGAAGTGTCATAAAAAGGGGCAAATGTGCCTAGGATACCAAAAGAGGCTTTATATGTGTAATACAGAGTTCTTTCAGGTTTTGTTTACATTTATACACCTCTGAATGAAGAGCCCCAAGGATCTTCTTCAGCTTTATGGGTCCCTGAAGTGGATGCTGATAGTCTGAAATATAGCACAAATTTGAACTGTGTCAAACTGAAAGACATGACCAGTTTTTATTACAACTGCTTTCAACCTCTGATCTGCACAGCTACAGGCACCTATTGACTACTAGTGGTTGATTCATACCATGAAACTTTGACAAAGTTTTTTCCTTAGTATGAGTCTTCAAACTGGATCAAAACAGGAGAAAATCACTCCAGTTGTTGGAGACAGAAGTTTATATTTGATTTTGGCACCCAAAAAACCCAAAAGAATACAACATTATCATCTTAATTTTCAATCTGGAATGAGAGAACATTAACTTGAATGACTGCTGAGACATCAGTACTGTGAATTGGTGATAGGACAGGCATTGATTTCTTTCCTAGTCGACAGGGCAAGCAGGGAACCCATGAAGAGCACAAGCAGAGCTGAACAACCTCCCTGGTAATGTGCAACAGGTTCTTTGTCTATATTCCCAGAATTCTGTATATAAACTGAGACACTTTTTTTTTTTACTCAGCCCAACAATTGGATGAGTCATATTAATGCCAATCTAGGTAAAAAGAAGATAGTGTAGAAAGTACTTGAAAAAGGAAAAAAAATAAACTAGGAGTAGTGAGAGACTAACCTAAAGGAGAAAGATGTCTCAGTTCACTGGATACATTTTATTACAATAGGGGTATTTTTGCCTTGATCTTTTTTAGCAGGTAGGCTGAAGGGAGAAAGACAAGCATAAACAGATTTGAACTCAAGAACTCAAGAAAAAATGAAGCAGAATTTTCAGATATGCAACCATTTTCCAATTTAAAACAATAAAATAAGTTTACTTTATACCATAAAAAACTTCTCTAAAACTTTTACTTTCGAAACTAAACCACAATATGAAAAATGTGTATTTAATAGGTCTTATTGATGACTTTTTGTGTTTACATGCAAAAATATATTGAAGCACCAGAGGGCACCATCCTATGCACAAAACCACCAACTGTTAAGCGAGCAAAAAGGCTCATCTCCAGAGAACTAAAATTCAGTCAAAAATCGTAAAACTTAACATGCCAAGAACTCCACACGACCCTTCAAAAATAATATCAAAAATCAGTTATCCTGAAATCATCTGATCTATTCCATAATGACAAGTCTACACATATACCTTATCTAAGTGAGCATCATAAATGTCTTCACAAATGGTTACAGTTTCACTTCAAAAATACATTTCTGCTATCATTTCATACAAATATTTCTGTGCATGCAATCAGGATAGATGTCCTTAAATGCCTGAGTGTAGGTGGGATTGAAAGAGGATGAGCATTTCACTAAGGAGGGGGGAAATAAAAAGTTAGAAGTGAAAAAAAAAAAATCATATAAGCCCAGAAATTAATTTAATACATTGACTGGACTACTGGAAGGGCAGACAATGGACCTGCACACAGACTATTAAGTGTAAAAGGAGAGGAGCCCAAAATTATTTTTTGAAAGTTCAGCAAATACCCCAAATTTGCTTCTTCCCCCTCATCTCCAGTTTATCTCTGCATCGATGGCCTCTAGACTAGAAAATGACAATAACCAGACACCTAAACACAACTTTTACTGTAATCTTCTTGGTTTACCATGGAAAAATAGATTGCAAGAATAATCAGAATGGGAACTAAAGCAATTTTATCTCATATCTATAGCAATAGTTGTAACTTTTCAAAGGAGAAAAGCAGAACTGCTCAGGAACTCACACTTCAGGCAAAAAAAAATTAACTTGAAGAGTTTATATTATTAAAAATAAAATCTCCATACTTTCATAAGACAATAGTGATTCAGAAGATAAGATGAATTCCTGGTTGGTGATAATTCTGTCACTTAAAAATCATTACTAGAACAGTATATTAAATAAAGAAAAAAATAATATTTAACAAATCCCATTGGAGTTTTAAAAATAATATTATTTCTTGAAGGTTTTGGGGATTGTGTGTTCTTTTAAATGGGCAACGATTCTATTTTTAATTGCAATCCATATTCAGAAAAGACAAATCTGAGCCTATGGAGCATTACTGTAAATTTTTTGAGAGAACAATTCTCCTAGTAATCATTTATAATAATAGGTTCTAGCAGCAGCAGAGACTTTTAAAACAGATCACATATTTTAAAAAAGCCAAAAACACAGGTCAGAAAATAGAGAAAAAAACAGCAATCTTTTTACAGGACAAAGAAACTCCTTATTAATGACTTGCCACCTTTCACCATTTTCACACCTCCCCCAACCCATCCTGTTCTGTCCCATTTCTAGGATGAATTGCAGGTTTCCCCAGCCCTGCCTATATTGCCACAAAGTCTTTCATTTCCTGATTACACAAGACATATGAAGCAATTAAAAACTGTATGTACACATTCCTTTCAGGATACTGATAACCACTCAGTAAGTGCTGATCAGTTACAACTCCGTGAATGCTGTGACAATGACAGGAATTACACATATCTGTACAACAGTTGTACAAGTTTGACATGGAATGTAAGCCTGACCATGCAACTTCTGACCTGCAATGGAAGCAAGAGAAAAAAGATTCATTTGCAGAGCTTCAAATCAAGCACAGTGGGGGAAAAAAAATTTACTAATTACTTTGATCAATTAAATGAAGGCACAAAAAAACCCCCCTCCAACCATACACTTTTTATTCAGTTTTTCAAAGTAAGATTTAAAACAAAACACACACGCAAATAAACCAACTCTCAAACGAAGAAACTGTGCTTATGGAAAATAATGTTTTTACAATTAATATCTTGCCATCAATGCCAATTTTGTCCTGATGCTGGAGATGCCCTCAACTAGCTTCCATACACATATTGTAAGAAGTGGCCCACTAGATGCTCTTCCTATTTCTCCTTTCATTGAAAAAAAATCCCAAAATGAAACAGCAACACAGAGATACACTAAATAAAATTATAAAATAAAGTAATATTTACAATTCAAATTTGCATGATGAGTTTAGTGGGATCAGTGCAAGCACAAAACACTGATAGCGCAAATTAAGATTCTGCCCTTAAAAAAGACCTGTCACTGTGACTATAACCACGGCATCCCTAACCACGATAGTGTATCACACACTCCATTTGAGCTGCAATTTCACAGGAAACACTGCAGAAACTTCCTTTGTCCTACAATATACAAAGATATTTTCTGTTTACACAAGCTGCAAACTTTGTAGGGATTTTTCCACAGAGTAATTTCATATAGGTGGCTGCATACACCCTAAAAAGCTTTATAAAATAATGTCCAGGTGTTTCCTGTCATTCAATTGCAGTTATGGTAATAAGCACATTTCTTAAAACCTAAGCAGCCTTTCAATGCCAGACACTACCTACATTCCAGTTCTGCCATTCTTACTCATAATTACATCTCACCACTCTATTTAAAAGCTCACATTACATGCCAGAACAACACAGAACTCAGCTATGGCCTACTCAGAGAAAAGATTTTATTAATCTTAGTTTAGCTGTTATGCTTTGCTTGCCTGGTTTTCCTGGATGTGCAATTTCTGTGAATTGTTCTCACTAATAGTATCCTGTTTCTATGAGCAGGAAAGGGCCGAGTACAGTTTGTTAGTTAACATTACTTCCTATAAGCAGGGTCCTTATTCTGTAGTAGCAGCACTAGAGCAGTCATTGTTCATGCTGGATAAGCTATGGATCACGCTGATGGCTGTTAATGGACATCCTCTGCAGCGAAACATGAACTGATAATCAGTACACCCAGATTTGCAATAGACTTCCTCCTTCCTGTTTTTACACTGCTGACCAAGGAGATGCCTCTTCCTGTTAAGCCTTTGTGCGACTTACTGATGTATGAAGCAAGAAACTGAAAAACAAGTGCTGCACTACCACTTTTTTTCCTAATTTTGTGTTGTAATAGTAGATAAAAAGGCAGCAAAGGAAACGGCAGCTTCGCTCACTTTGGTACTGGCTATCGCCACGGAATCAAGTGCCAAGTTCGGCCATCTGTTTCATGTATCTACATGGATACAAGTGGATGTAGTTGGAACCTATGTTATTTCATAGAATATAAAGCAGGAAATTGAAGTCCATATAGCAGTATTTCTATCTTCCCTTAATACTTCCACAGACTGTTTCTTACATAAATTGTCATATTTTAGGAGAAATGGATTCATCTGTAAACCAAATTGTGAGCTTCTAAGTTGTTTTAAAAAATTTGATCAGATTTCTATTACACATGCACCAGAAATAATTAGGCATCTACTACAACCTCTAGCTAGAGCACTTGAGAGATAATCTTCTATATAAAAACAGACCAATTGTTTCGGTAGACAAAATAAATTTCATATTTCAACAATCTCATATGTCTCTTCACAGGACATATGAAATAGAACAGAATATTTAATGTCAGAAATGTTTAAATTACTTACTTCAATAGGCTTTGAATATCAACGCTACACAGATGTAAATATATTATTTCAGAAATTTAAGAAGTTCCAGATTAAATAAAATATCCAGTAATGTAAAAGTTTCAAAACCAATTGGATTAAGAATGTATTCTATTCAATACAGATCAAACCAGGTAATTCTTCGCTGCACCACATTCCTCTGCAAACATATAACCAAATCATGTATTTCACAATGATTTTATATTATTCATTTTTGTTAACTCTATGAGCTCACATAGCCTATACATAAAAAATCATCATGTATTTAATTCATGTAAAACAACAGCCTGTGCTATATACTCTTTGCATATCTCCCAGGATCAATGAAGAAAATAAAACACGAGTTCTAAAAAAAAGTCTGTTTTCAATTCAGAAGCTGAACTGAAACTCACAGTGTTTCTCTCAGTTAGGAAGCAATTAACAGTGTTGAAGCAACTGACTTACTCCGGTTCTCTACCTGCTCGATAAACAAACTAAGAAAATCTGTTCATTTCTTAGAGAAAGGTGACACTCCAGCACAGCACAGGAACTCCACATTTCAAGAGCACACACTGGCTAACTGCTTACAGCTTCCTAAGTTTATGAAACAAACCAGAACACACATACAGTGTAAAACAGCATCTACTATGTTGCTGTTATGTTGAAATTAACTCAAAACAAAACTTGTAAGAAAACATTGTTTCCATTAACAAAAACGGGGTAAAAATCCTTCAAAGTCACTCTATGACTAAGGAACTTCGCAAACTGTCAAAGTCCCAAAACTTCAAAGTTTAAACACTTCCTTTGAAGCTGAAATGTCTCAAAAGTATCCCCCAGGTACATATAAGACAGTATATGCATTATTAATTTTGTATTACTCTGATTCACAGGAGAATTGCAAGTTACACTCACTGCAATTTTGCAAGCAAATTACTTTCCCTGAGAAACAGTGAAAATCCCACTCACACTTTTAGAACTGAACACTTTTCTCATGCAAAAAAAATGCCAAGCATCTTTTAGGTCCTCTCTGTCCAATCCCATGTCTTTCCATCAAGGTTGATGCCCTCTAAAATCTGTTTCCTTCCTTCTTAATACCTCTGTCAGTGATTAAGTACCCTACTAGTTTGCTATTACTGGCAAAGGTTGAGGTACGGGAAGGGCTTCAGCCAGGCTCCAGGAGAGATCATTAACTCCTTCCTGCACAGGACCCAGTCTGTCAGGAGTACAGACAGTTCCGTAGTAGACGTGTACAAGATGAGGAAGAGACGCATTGTTGAAAATACTTAATCAAGCTGAACATCAAATTGAACATTTTGTCATTGTTATACCAAGGTCTGTGGTGACAGGGTTTAGGTTTGGTCATTTCAACCACCACCAGAAAATAGCCAGAAAGACTAGCCACAGCTACATTTTATAACTAGCCATTGCAAGCCCTTCAGCAAGATAAAATCTCATGTGATGACTTGATGCTGATGCAAAGCTACATCTATATTTTTGAATGAGTTAGTACTTAACAGTTTACTACAACCCATAAAAATAGCTTCTTATTTGCAAATCCTTTTCTGGCATTATTAAATGCTTAAAAGCATTATTTAAGACATATTAAACCTCATCAATTTGAATGAGCTCACTTTAGTAGTATAATACATAAAATGCAACATGACAAATCTTGCAAACACACCAGCATTTACCAGTCAAAATCAGACTTATATTTAACTGAATTATGCTAAGGCTCCTCAGGTAGATATCTGTATTGAGGACATTGCAAAGTCTCGGAGCAATAGTTCAGCCACACACAAAGTGAGCTGGAGCACGGGCTATGCTGTTGGCTTTCAAAAAAAATCTGCAAGGAAGTAAGCACCCATGTGACTGGCATTTGTGAAGGATGTAAAATTATGCACTTCCTATCCACATGGCAGGTCCAAAATCTGGGTCACCAGACACTGAATAAAATCAGCTTGAGGAATAAGTCAATGAAGAGATGACAGGAATAAGAACTGGCTTTTCTGAATTTAACTGATGTAAGAGTGCACAATGATAAGCTGTTAATATGAAGAGAAGACTAAATTTAAATGAGACACAATGTTACAAACTGCATGAAACATCCATTAAGTACACTATTCTGATGATGATGCAGCAGATGACTTCCCTATTTTAAAAGCTTTAATGTATTTTGAAACTTGTTTCCTAAACACTGGGACAATTTCAAGCTCTTTGGTAATGCATGGGAAATTGGAGAGAGCTATTTCAGAACAACTCACACAGGTTACTAGCTAGGTTAAAGATTCACTTGGCAGTTGCCCATTTGGAAATCACTGCAAGAACTGAGTCAGAAGCTGATGTGTGAACACTTAAAAGATCAAGATAACCTGATCTGCAGACACATATTTCATGACAAACTTAATCAGCATTGAACCTAAAGATTTTTTCACAACAAGAAAATGCAGTGCAGGTATGATTACCCACAAGCAGTTTCAGGCTTTATAAAAACTTGAGAATATGTTGAAACTTGCAGCAATGCAAGTGAATCCTTCTAAAATACTTTTGCTACCAGTGGCAAATCTGACCGATCAGGCTACAGAAAAATCAGAACTGCAGTTCTGCTGCTGAATGCCAGATTAATCAATCTACAGCACACACTCTTCTTATGACCTTTTGACTCTATATAATGGACTAGCAATAAAAAAAAATTGCTCTTTCATAGCAATGTACATCACATAGACAATTGCTTTATCTGACTGTCGTCTTTCAACTTAAATACCTGGAATACCATCAAATCCTGCACCAAGTAACAAAATCTGCAACTGACACTACAAGCAAGCCTCTGTTTTTTTAGGCTACACTGGTTCACAGTGAGCAGGCCATTCTCCTTACTCCGTAACAACCCAGATACAAAATATAAGTTAGCTACTATAATATAGATAAACTGATATATAAATATATTTGCTAGTTTGGCTGGGGTGGAGTTAATTTTCTTCACAGTGGCTGGCATGGGGCTGTGTTTTGGATTTGTGCTGAGCACAGGGTTGATAATACAGAGAAGTTGTTGTCATTGCTGAGCAGGGCTTACACAGAGCCAAGGCCTTTTCGTGCTGCCACGCTGGCGAGGAGGCTGGGGATGCATGGGAGGCTGGGGGGACACAGCCAGGACAGGTGACCCCAACCGACCAAAGGGATATTCCAGACCAGATGGCATCATGCTCAGTACATAAAGCGGGGGAACAAGGAGGAAGGGAGGAGACATTTGGACATTTGGACATTGGATTGATGACATTTGTCTTCCAAAGTAACTGCTACCTGTGATGGGGTCCTGCTGTCCTGGACATGGCTGAACACCTGTCTGCCCATGGGATGCAGTGAATTCATTCCTTGCTTTGCTTGTGTGCACAGCCTTTGCTTCCCCTATTAAACTGTTTTTATCTCAACCCAGAAGTCTTCCAGTTTTTACCCTTCTGATTCTCTCCCCCATGCTGCAGGTGGGGGAGTGAATGAGCAGCTGGGTGGGCTTGGCTGCTGGCTGGGGTTAAACCACAACAATATACATGAAAGTACAGTCTGTGACCTGACCCAAAAGAGACCACGGCTATCACACAAGGAATTTCCAGTTCTTTTGTGCTACTTTGTAACTTTGTTTGAAAGGGAATGAGGAATGAAACACATTAACTTGAAAATTGAGAAGGGCTTGAAGACAGACCATTAATAGAGACTACTGATTTTCAAACCAATAATTTACAATTCTGTAAAAGAAAAAAAAAACAATTTGAAATCAAAATATGTGATCAAACCATCAAAATTCTGATTTAAACCACTGGGTGATGATCTCAGAGTACTCTTACTCTATATTTAAAACAAGACTAAGCTATAGACAAAAATGCGAATTGCTGGCTCATGCTCTAAAACCAAAATAATGAAGACACAGAAAAATTACTTTAGACAATCCTACCAGACAAGTAAGACCACAGGGCAAAAATGAGGGCAACCACATTTTGTTATTGGATAACCACATCACAAATCCCAATAGACCATAGGCAAGTACTCAGAAAAAGTATTTCCCTGCCTACAATTGTGTTAATACTGTACCATCTTCCCACATTTTGAGATTTCATTCATACTGCCTATGTTACTCCTTACTAACTGTTGTGCTGAAAACACAGAATCACATAGCTAAATCATGCCTGCTAGTAACTTTAATGCAGACTTTCAGTAAAACTGAAGTTACACAACATTTAGGCACTTTGCTCATTTTGCTTTGGACAGGCCCCCTCAATGAATACAAGAATATCTCCAAAATACAAATTACAGACCCCAGTCTGGGCAAAGCACCTGCAGTTGCAAAGTGTACCATAACACAGTAAAAGCAGCAGAATTAGACTCTCACTCCATATTTCTAACTCTGCATTTTCTTAGAGACATTGATTAGTAAAGGACAAAATAGTCTTGCTTATTTTTCTAATGATGCCTTACTAAAGTGTAGCTTTTACCTTTGGCTTTTCTGCAACACAAGGACAGAAGTTCAGGATGAACAGCTACCAATTGGTTCTAACACTTCCGCCAAACTCATTTATGATGTCCCACCTCCAAACTCTGTTTAATCTAAATGAGAAAAACACAGCACCATAGAGAAACAATTTTGCTCTGCAGTCTCCGCTCAGTGCTGCTTTTACCAGTGCAATGCAGTCTAGATCAGTGGAAGGTGACTGCAGCATACTGCAGCATCAGACAGAAATGCATCAACCGAACGGCACTTGTGGGTGTGATTGCTGCAGCCAGAGCAATCAGAGACAACAGGCCAGTGGAATGTCTTCACAGGAGGCCCTCTAAGAACTCTGCAAAGAAGTTTCACGGCCAGCACAACTTAGAGCAACCTTGAAGATGCTCTAACATCTCCCAGGCAACAGCTTGGTGATGACAGATTTCAGGAAGAGAGAATTTGATTTAAAGCATTTTTACACTGACTTTTGAGGAGCACTTTCCAAGCTGTGATTGTGGGTTAAAGCTACAGAGTACATTCCGCTTATAGATACATCAGTAGACATAGCACCTCCTTATCAACTTCACCTTAGCTACAAAATCCCATTATCCCATTATCAAATCCCCCACAGTTTTTATATTTAATTTTACTTTTGTATTTTTGTTCAGTCAATGCATTGCAGGCATGGAGGTACTCCAATGACAGGCTGTGCCCGGGAATCACAGAACACTGCAGACTCAGTGATGCAAAGCTTACAAGCTGAAATGTTTAGAGAAAGTATACCATATGCTTATGAAATATATTGCCAAGCTAGAGTTTAAGAGTTAATTCATTTATTAAAAAAAAAAAGCTTTGAAACACTACACATTACTACAGACTCAAAGAGACTCTTATCTATAGTATACAGGGCACTGGCAGAACAACTTCTACTCTGTTGAATTCCACTCTGACCTACTTCAACCAACCATAAACTACCCATCAGATAAGGTCAATAATTTTCTTCTGAAGAGAATTTATCTTACTAGCTACCACAGCATGTCCAACTGACTATTCAAGAAGTGTTAAGATACAGAGTTCAGTGAGGGCCTTAAGTTTTTTGTTAATAATGTTCTGATTTTGTTGTTGTTGTTGTTGAGAGGATTATGGGAATTGCCTTTCTTTCTTTTTGTCTTCTTCCATTTCCTTTCTAAAGATTAAAAATGTGGTAGCTCTCCCTGAGAGAAGCTCAAAAGTATGTATGCAACATGAATTATACAATATTAACATGTTATATAAAAAGGTGAGAGTGATGAGCCTTTAACAAGTTTTGTCATTAATCTCATTTTGTTAGCCATTAAAGCCAAAAAGATGTTGATAGAAGTTTCCTAGAGTCTGACAAAAAAAAAATTAATCCTGGCTTGCTATATACACAGTCTGCCTATTTAATGAAAGGCATGTTGGCTTATGTCTCATTTATAATGATTCAGCATGTGTTACTGAATTTAGGGATGCAAGTAAAATAGCAGCAAATTTAAATCAATAAATTCATCCAGTTAAAATCTAAAAAGAAAACTAATTTAATCCAATACAATCTCTTCATTTCTTGAGATGCAGAGCAATCTTTAGGAGCTAACTCTCCTAAACAGTAAATAATCCCAAGTGCACTAGCTGTATGTCAATTCCTCCTATAGAGGACCCGCATTTCACATTCCTCTTTATGGGTAGTTCTCAGCACTAGAAAATCACCTGCAGGATCAGTCTGTATGTTGTTCCTCACCTGTAAATTATACACAAAACCATTATATATCAATAAATGCTATTATTTTTTATATAATAAGCACAAGTGCTGCCACTCTTGTAGCAGGGTAGGAAACAGCACCCTGGCAGGGACAGCTATACGCAACCACCAAGCAAAACACTGAAGAAAAACAGGAGCAAAAATGTGTTTCCATGGAATCTACATACAGCCCACAAGAAAAAAAGTACATTTCCTTTGTGAAGCATGGATGCACTAGGAAGACATTAATATCTTGATATTAACAATTACAGATAAGTCAGATCTTGCATATCCTACAATCTTCAGCATTTAATATTACCTCATGCTACTTATCCGAACCACTCACCTCAAGTCCCTTCTTTTGTTCTGCTATTTAACTTATATGTTGGTACTTTATTTCATGTGGCAATTCTATAAATATTCTCCCAGCACTACAAACCAGTGATTACAAAAATACTCCATTTCACATAATGAAATTAACATAATTTCAGTCATTACGTGAGACAACTGGCTTCAATAGCTTCTGTGACTGGAAATCAATGGATCACTTCATGTTGTAGCCTTATGCAACTGCACATAGAATTACTCAACTCATTTCTTTGATTTATATTGTTTAGCAAGTAAAACCTAGATCTCATGCAGAAAATAATGGTCCATTTTACATTCATGCTTCTGTTCATTGAAATAGATCTCGTAATTAGATGTGAGATTTTAGACTTTTCAGTTTCACATAGCAATTCACAAATTGTAACAGACAGCTGAGCAGACAGCTCAAGTTTTGATTTTAAACAATGCCATTCTTAGGGAGTAGAAGGATATTTCTGTGGTGTTCGCTGGACTTCTTTCAAAACACTCAACCAGGTGTAACCACTCTTTAACCTCATTTTTTTTATTTGTAATTGAACACTAGAGGTTAAATCAGACCAACATGCACTTTTTTCCTAAAAATCCTAAAAGTCAGCAATGCAAAATTCCCTTACTGAAAAGTCAGTAATAGGAACATGCAAAAAAAAAAAAGAAATTAAGTTTTATTATTTATAAAAACATCAGGAAATTTAAAATGCTCAATATGGACAAGAGATTCATACAGTCCCTTCCCCATCCACACCTGTGGTTCCCAAACATGCTGCCTTCTGCTGTGTAGCCGAATTCTCTGTTTGTCCTTTCCACAGAATACTCTGATATAAGCTCTACACTGGAGATGGTAGCGAAACTGCAATTATATTTAATATTTTGGTGTGGTTTTTTGCAGGCATCAGCTTCAACCTGCCTGGGCTTGTTAAGTGAAACACGGTTAAACTGCCTCCAGGGACAACTCAAGTCTGAAAGCATCCCAGCTACTTTCTCTCAGCCTAAGCCCACAGACTTTCACAGGTGAGGCTCGTGATGCTAAGTTTCAGCATCTCCACACTGTATGCCCAACAGCAGCCGTGTTTAAGGAACGTGAGGGGAGATCACAGTGCAGTTTGCTCCAAGCTGACCTCCAGACCAGACTGACCCAGCATGCAGTCCCTGTGTGATGTCTGGACAACCCCACCACAGTCCCCATGGGGGTTCTCAGAGGATTGATTAGCCCCAGCCTTGCACAAACGCCCAGACTGCCACCTCCCACACAGCTTTGGAGGATCCACTGTAGACACACACAGCCAACTGTTGCAGTGCCCTTGGCTAAAGCCAACCTCAAAATCAATTGCTATGATGTGCAAAATGGCCCATTTGGCATGCAACAGAAACTTCTCTTCCACCAGTTCTCAGCACTGGGTTCCTCACCCATGTACCCCACGTTCACCTTTTCCCAGCCCTGTCCACACTCTCCAGCAGGCACGATTCCCACTCCAGGAAAAGCCAGGAGCACCCTGCTCAACGCTTTGCAGCATGCTGCCACACAAACTGCCTCTCCCAGTTTTCTGCACACAGGCTCACTGTATCTTCTCAAAGAGATAACATTCAAATTCAAAGTCCTCCCTCCCCTGTTTGGCTGGTGCCTATGCTTTTTTACTCCTTTCAGACATCTTTAATCAGGGAAGCATCTTTAATCACAGAAGCATCAGCAAAGCTCCATGATGAAGATTCTCTTTCCCCCTGTGTTTCCTCTACAACCCAATTCACTCTCCACATGCCCTGCCCTTATCTCCCCAGCTCTACGTGAAAGGCACTTCGACGTTCGCCTCTAACAGGAAAGGCTATGCAAAACCTTTTCTTCAACGTGCAGGCTAGGCCATTTGGCAGCATGTGGAATTAGAGGAGAAAGACAGAAAACCAAACCACTGAAGTCCCGGCATATCAGAAACGCTCTAAACACTGTCACATTTCCAAGGAAACTGACCAGGGTAGTAGGTTTCAGACCGCATCATTAGAGGCTGCATAGTGGAGCCCTGCAACACCCACCCATGATACGGTTTCGGCCCCGTTCTCAGCGCAGAACCGGGGGTACCGGCACACCCAGGGAGCTGACTCGTGTCCAAGTGCGGGGCAGCAAAGGCCGGCACTGGGTTACGGCGGGCGCCCCAAGCCCGGCCACCCTCGCCGGGCCCAGGGCCGGCGCCCCGTCCCGAGGCCGCACTCCAGCCCCGCCGGAGCCGGGCCGTGCCCCACTGCTTCCCCGGCAAACAATGCCAGGGAGCGG
>VWZW01007899.1:9608-32572 GCA_013397115.1 Edolisoma coerulescens | reverse complement strand
AAGTGAGTTTGTGGGGATCTAAGGAAATGCAAAGTCTGTGAGAAATAAACTGCCAGGTTTGGGGGACGTGGGAACAGGAAAAAGGGTCCAAATGGTTACAAATCCAACTGCTGCCAGAACCCTGCAGTAAATGAGGACCCACAGCCAGGTGTGTCCCTGCATTCCAGTCCTGCTCCCGAGAGTCTCACCTGCCAGCTGAACACACAGATCAGGCTCATTTCGTGATTTCCTGGCATTTTCCCTCTTTAGACCTCTGCCATGTTCCTGGGAAAGTCTGAGAGAGCTGCACAAAACAAAAGCTGATTTTTCATGTGTTTTGTAGCAAATGAACCCAGGCAGGGATCCAGCTTCTGCTCATTTAAACTTTTGCCTGTGGCAGATTCAGAGGCTGGTTCTTGTAGGATATAATATTAGCATGTAACTCAGAATATACTGAGTAATAGTATATTATGCTCTGGTATTTTGTTAGTAGTATATTTAGCATTAGTAGAGAGTTTTCTTTCTCAGAGGGTGAATATTGCTCTATGTAAAAATGTCCTGTCTAACGTATCTTTAAGAAAAATGTACATTAGCAATATATATCCATTCTTAAAATCTTCCTCTGCTAAACCACAAAAAGCCCCAAAACACAAAAAAACCAACGAGGTAAAACACCATTGAACAGAGTTTGTTTCATTGTTTGCATAATACCTTTTTTTCTCTCCTTTAAAATGAAAATAATACAATTTTTTGTTACCAATGTGGCTCAAATGTGCCACAATTTTTAATGGAGATGCGTTCTGAATGGAAAGGAATGGAAATCTTACTCCCCATCTTGCATTGTGGACCATATTCCTGCATGGAAACCATTTTCCTGGGAAAAATTCATACATGCAGAGTTTAATGGTCTTATTTCATTGCTGGCATTATCTCAGGCAAATCATTTCACGTCCTTAAAAGATCCACAGTGCATCTTCTCAACAACATAAATCCAGCTGGCTCTTTTGGGAACTCTGCCTCTTCAGTTTCTGTGTTTGACAGGTGAATGACACAGCAAAAACTCCTTGGAAGAAACCTGGTTTTTTTACTTTTGCCTCAGGAATTGTTTTATTGCTGATTAAAGATTCCATGGCACCATGATTAGGCTCAGCTTTTTGCATTAATTGGCCTGCATGTGGGGCCCAACTTTGTGTCTCTGCAGTTGCATTGAGGGAAATTAAACTTGAGAACTCACTTGTGCACTGCACGAGTTGTTTGCTAACACAAAACGGCAGCAAAGTGAATTTTTCAGCCCTTCCTTTCCCTGAGAGCCTGGGAACAAGATTGCTTTGGACCTTCTTCAAGCACTTAAATTTAACTTCTTATGTAAAATCTGACTGTTGTCAGGAAAGGCTGCTGCATGTTCCTAAGGCATCTCTATAATTGCAAATATAAAATTCAGCAGAGCAATAAAAAAATCCAGCTTCAGAGTTAAATAAGGTGAATAACTGAGTGAGAAATACAGAGCCCTTAAAACCTGCACTGCTGGCACACGCTCCTGGGTGTGTTTATCATCCAGTTTGTCACTTGCAGGGATAACAAACCCAGGGATAGCAAACCCAGGGATAACAAACCCAGGGATAACACAGGCTGCCTTGGCTTTGGGGTGGGGCTGCCACAAAGGCTGCAAACTGTGCCCAGCCCCTGCCCACCCAGGGCTGTAAATCCGTGTGGGTCAGGTGAGGGTGGGGGGCACAGTTTGGTACCAGTCCAGTGCTGATTATCCAGGGCTATAAATCCATGTAGGTTAGGTGAGAGTGGTGGGCACAGTTTGGTGCCAGTCCAGTGCCAGTTTTCCGGGGCTGTAAATCCATGTGGGTCAGGTGAGGGTGGGGAGCACAGTTTGGTGCCAGTCCACAGCCAGGGGCACCGCCAGGGCTGGGGTTTGCAGCCCAGGTAAGGCAGGGCTGTGCTGGCCGAGGGCTGCTGCTCTTCCCTTGGGTCATTCCTTGCTCCTGGCCGGTCCAGGTGTGGCTGAGCTGGACAAATGTCCTTCACTCCTCATTCCAGCTCAGCAGGAGATCACCAGGGGGTTGGACAGGGAGCGTGGGCTCTGTGCCTGCTCCATGGGCTGCCTGTGCAGCAGCTCACAGGCTGCCAGCTCCTGCTGAAGGGTGTCCAGCACTTCGAACAGCTGGGCTTTGCCTTGGGAAAGAAAATCGCAAACATTAGCACTTGAACAAAGACAGAAAGTTGCAGTTTTACAATCCTAACAGGCTCTTTTCTTCATAGGTGCCATTTGAAGTGGTTATCATAAAATGTCTAAATTTTGCGACCAAATCATGAATTCCTGTCCGTAAAAAACGTGAGCAAATCTGGGTTCAGCTGTCTTCTCTGTCAGCTCTCTTGCATCATTCCCTGCCCACTGAGGTCTCACACACTTGTGTGAACAAAGACTTTCATTTCACAACTGCCAACCCAACCACCCATCTCGACTGGTCAAAGAAAGACGTTTGATTACAAAGACTTAGGAAAGCTGCTTAACTCTCAGGCAGTGCAGAGCCAGGCAGTGGGAAGCAGAGAAGGTGAGCTGTTTGTGGCAAGGGTGATGCAGAATGGACACAGCCACACCTGCTGCAGTTTTAGGGAGTTGAGCTGTGCTGCTGTTCCCAAGGGAGGAACTTTGAGCAGCATCCCTTGGAGCCCCTGTCCCTGTGCAGGATAATTGGCTGTACCTTCTGGAGGCTGTGCTGAGGATGCAAACAGCCTCCTGTTCGCCCAGGAGAACATCAAACCTATGGCTCAGCTGTGGTTTCTCTCTGTACTGGTGTCCTGGAGCCTACAAAGGTCTGTGTTTGCCCTTTCTTCTGCAGCTGAAGAGCACAGCTTGGCTCTGGGCTGCCTGTGCCCTGGATTGCTGGGCACGAGGCAAAACAGCCTTTGAAACTGCAGACCCCAGAAGGGTTCAGTGCTGCTCTCCCTAAATCCCTGTACATAATATTCTCCAAAACCGAGCCCCCAGGCCGCATCTGGTCTTTTCTAATCTTGTCTTTGACTGCTGCCTGCCTGTTAAAGGCACCTCCCAGCCATGTTCCTGGGACAGGATGTTCATTTCTTGGAGGTGAGTACAAATGTTCTGCTAACAGGAGCAAAGTAATCAAACCGAAGCCCTGGGGCTGTGATCCCTGCACGGCTCCTGCAAAGGCAGCTCCAGACCATTGCCAAGGGACAGGGGTTTGCAAGTTTAATTTTCACACAAGGAACACGAAATGCTGTTATTAGAGGAGTGCAGGTTTGATGTGGTTTCTGTACAGAACTGTTCTGATGTGTAAATCTTGGGCTGCAGCAGAGGAACACAACACACTGGGGTAGCAAACCTGAGAAACAGCTGCATTACATCCTCGGTCATTTTTCCACTTTCTTGTATCAGTGAAACCCTACAAACATTTGTAGGATACTAAATTACTCCCCAAAGGCCAAATTTTAATTAAACTTTGGCTTAAAAAGCACCCTGGATGTGGTTTTGATGTGTCACAGCTTAGGAAGCATCACTTTCTATAGCTAATCTTCTTGCAGACTACCTCCTTCTCTCTAGCCTGTGCCCCAGGACTTGAAATATCCTTGTCCTACCCCTCTGTGTCTTATCCAGTGTTTGTCCCAAAAGGACAATTTTCATGTTTCTTGGTCTTTATATGTGATTTCTTTTCTTACCAGGTTGGGGGTCACGGCAGGATTCCAAAGTGCTCAGCAGGATTTTCCCCAGGGCTCTCTTAGATACGTTCTTTAAAAAAACAAAACAACATTATGGCACAGATATGTCCCTCACCAGTTTACAGACATGCAACATAACCTGTGTGCAGGGTATTTACACTTGAAAACTAAACCAAAATGGCACTGAATCCTGATTAACTCAAGAGTTGATATTTGCTTTACTTTCAAGCATTTTATCTTAGACCCTGCTCAAACAGCAGTTTGTTGTAATTCCTTAATATGGCTGAGGAAAGTGAAATAACAATTATTCAGTGGAAAATACAGAATTTTCCAGAGCGCGTGTCCAAACAACTGGAGGTGGCAAGGAGGGTAAGCAGAGCAAAAGCTTTTTGAGTCCTCTGCCAGGTCTGTGGGGAAGGTGAACTGGGCCTGGGGGTGTTATTTTAGAAAGGGTCTCCTCAGACCCAGCTGAAGGACAGTGCAGATGTCCTGTGGCAGGGCCACTGCTGGATCTGGAGATGTCATGAACATTAGCCAAAGTGAGAGCTCTGTGAAAGCTGCTCAGGACGGGGATGGGCTCTCCCAGTGCTGGTTTTACATAAGAAATCTGGTGGGACATTACATAACGTGCCTGGAAAAGCAAACTCCCCTAATTTGCTGTCAAGACACACGTGTGTGTGTGTTTCTGGGAGATGGTCTTGCAATCAGTTTAATTAGCACTTAGAGAGCCCCTATCTGCAGGGACAGGTTGTTCTTGCAAAGACTTCAAGAAGTGGAAATGGAAGGGAGCAGTTCTGGGAGGAAGATGCTGTTCCCACTTGCAGCTGCTTGGCTGCCCCAGTGGGGACTGGGGCAGAGTGGGAAGCAGTTTGAGGATTTCACATGGCCTCAGCAGCACACTGTGAGGTTTTCTCAGTCCTCACAGGAGGTGTGTGTGCCTTTGGACAGTCACTGCTTGGTGGGAGGTTCTGCTGCAAATGAGCTGCTTGGGATATTTCAGACGTGAAGGTGAATGTGCTGGAGAAGTGACACCTAAATCCACAGGTCCTGATGGATGAGGTTTCTTTTGTCTTAAATATCTCACCAGGGATTATGAGGATTCTTGCTAAACTCTCCTGGGAGTTTTATCCCTTCAATCCTGACTCAGAGTTCCATTAGGGTGCAGTTAAACAAAGGTCCTGTTCTAGAAGAAAAAATACATATTCTGAATTTTCCTGATTACTCACTTCTTTGTTTTCCTCATTTCCCCCTAAATTTTGATTTAGAGGGTAATGAGCTTGGAGATTAAACTCCAAGGAGCTCTCTAGGCTTTTAGAAAGCCAGTCAGAGGGGTCTAAAAGCTTCCTGCAATCCGAGGCAGTTCCCATGGCAAACACATGTAAAAGTCTGTCCTGCTGTAAAGGATTTTGTACTTAACAGAAGGGGTGATTATAATTTGTGGTTTGGAAAGGACACTACAAATCCCAGTTTTCAGTCCCAGGACTGCTTTCTCACCATACCAAGTCTCGGAGTTGTTGGAGGAGCTGCAGAACATCCATGAGCTTCTCCTCCACCAGCGACAGCCGAACCCTCTCCGTCTCCAGCATCTGCAGCTCCATCTTCAGCAGTTCCACCTCCTGCACCTTCTGCTGCAGCTCCCCAAGCAAGGGCCCTTTCATCTGCACAGAACACAGCAAATTAAAGGCACTGGAGCTTTCCCTTTCTTGCCCTAGAACTGCAAAGCTGAGTTTCCCCCCTTTTGTGGTAAACGGGGCTCACTCCAGAGGATTCTCTTGAAGGGAATCTCTTTAATGTGCTACTTAAAGTGAAGTGTCAGGAGTTGTTAGGAAATCTGTGCTTTGCTCTTGTGCACAACAGGAGTTCATTCATCGCTGGATGCAGGCAGGTCATTCGGGAATTTCAAATATTAAATTCATTATATATTTTTTATTTAAATACTAGCATTGCTATTTCAGCTTTCTCCCCATTTGCATTCCTGTTGTCCTCTCTAAAGCATAATTAAGTTCTGTACTCTCACCACAACCTCTTTGCCTTGCAGCTCCTCCCCAGCAATCATCTGTACATTCAGTGAGACAAGAAAATGTGTCTGTCCCTGGGGAATTGGGAAGCAGCTGAGGAACACCAAGAGGAGCACCCTCTCCACTGTTCCTCCTTGCTTTTCTCCAGACACTGGGATGAGCTTCTCACTCGACCCTGTATGGCAGTTCATAAACTAATTGTCTTTTTAATTAAGCTGGCAGCTTGCATGCAAGCTTGAACAGAAAATAATTGGCATTTCTTTGCCACACTACACACGGCAGCGTAACACTTTATTTTTAGACTTCCCTCATGCTCTCCCCATCTATTATCCCCAGGTCACCACCCTGTCTTCAGGAGAAGCTATTTTTAAGTGTTTGCTTGTTGGAAAGTAGAACTTTCTAGACATGACAAATCTCAGAACTCTGCCATGCCCTGGTTTTACAAGCCTCAGGCTGAAGCCATTGTCAACCAGTATTTGGGAGAGCTGCCCTTCACTTGCCTGCTGAGCCTCTCGCTTGCTTGCCCTGTTGTTGCTGGTCTGGTTTTCCACCCTGAGCAGGTACAAACAGAAGCATCCAGAGCAATGTGTAAGGCACTTCTGTCAGGTTCAGAGAAAGTGTTGCTGGTTCATTTATTAAGCCAATACATTTATTTGCAAGGTGCTTGAGACAGAGCACTTCTCAGTCTTCCTATTTGCTTTCTGTTGATTGCAAGAAAAGTCACCTTTTTGACAGGAATTTCTCATTACTTGTCTGTTTTGTAGCAGCAAACTCCTCCCCTATAACTGCTGGATAATATAAAAGGGCTTCAGAATATATTTCCTAACAGGTTCAAAATGATTCACCCTACTGATATTAAATTCATGTCACAGTGAGTTGGCACCACGTCTTCCTCACCTCCCTGCTTGCCTCTAAATCAAGAGCAGCAGATGCCATTTTTTCTGCTGGAATTTCGTATTAATCTGTTGGTAATGGTGCTTTTCCAGACAAGCTGCACTGAACTAATATCCATCAGCAGAGATGAAAAAGAGGGCAGTGTGATGCTGCAGGAGAAGATGAGCACCTCAGGATGGGAAAAAAGGAGCAGAAAACTGGCACTACCTGCAGGTAGTTTTTTCTGTAGACTGATGTTAAAGCAGTAGAGAAGGAACCTTTGAGTTTCTCTACAGAACATTGAAAGGATAAATTGTCATTGAATACTGCACATTGTGTAAGGCAGAAACAGGATTTTATTCTGGTTTTAATTTTTTTTTCCCTAGACAGTAAACTCCTTCATTTAATTTAGTCAAGGGAGAAAATTATGTGAAATACTGTTAAAACACAAGGGATGGCAACATGTAAAGAAGATGAATACTTTACCCTTACTTCAAATATTTTATCGTATCATATAATCCTTCCAGAACTACTGCAAGCTTTCTGCTTTGTTTAAAGATGGGGTATAAAATACTGAACAAGCTCAGGAGAAAGCAGACCAGGGCAATTCTCTATTTTTGTTTCATAGAAAGACTGCTGGCACTTCAATCTGTGCCCATCAGTGGCTGAAGTCTGCAGTATTTAAGCAGTGGGATCCCACAGGACTGCTGGGATACAGCACTGGGGCTTTAAATAATGTGGTTACAACCTCTGCTCAAGGGGAGCTGGACATGCTGCTAACCTGAGACCCAATTTTACTCCTATTTATAAATATATCAGTCTAAGCCCAAGAAAAAGACAGAGTAAGTGGGATAATTTACTCCAAAACAGGGAGTCTCAGTCAGCTGGAGGGATTTATTGAAAAGTTACTGTGCTCCCAGAGGTGTTGGATGCTTTAGGATATGGGGAGTATTTCATCCACGGCTGAGTAAATCAAGGACAGTGTTTGAAGGGCCTGGGGTACATCTCACCCTCCAAAGGCAGTTCTGGGCAGGAACCAGAGTGGAAATGCAGCTGTTAGAGGAAAGCAGGAGATGTCTGAGCTGGCAAACTACAGCACAATAAGAAACATCAGCAACAGAGAGCAGGATAGCCAGAAGAAAATAGAAATACAAATAGATGCAGCTCCCCAAAGCTGCATAAATAAAGATGCACCAATAACTCTTTCACGCCCTGCTTGGCACCTGTTACCTCTTCCATGTTTGTTTCCAGTTTTTTCTCTGGGTGCCCCCTGAGCTCCAGCTGCTCCGTGAGGGGGGAGGCTCTCCCCGTGGGCTCTGCAGGGGCCGTCCCGGGGCCGTCAGTGGTGGTGGTCTCCAGGTAAGAGAGCAGCTTTCTCCACGTCTTTTCATCCCATCTACACATATCATTAAAAGGAAAGCATTAGTGAAACCTCACGGTGGAGGTCTGTGTTTGTAAAAGTCAGTTTTCCTGTGGAGTTCTTGGCAGCACTGATCACAAATGAGTGTCTTAGCTGACGCTAATTAGGGCTGGGGGGAATATCCAGCAGGCTGTTCCCCACGTGCCACAAAGGATGGGCAAAAGGCTTCCGAATGCAGCTACAGGACCTTCAGGTCGTGAAATTACCTTTGCACAGGGCTCAAGTGGCATTAAATAATGAATTAAACTTACCCACTGCCACAGCAAGGGAGCTTGGCCAGGATCTTCTTCACGTGGTCCAGCTGGGGAGCTCGGTCACCTGCCCACTTCTCCTCCTCCTCGTCAGAGGCAGCCTGGCCCTCCACGGAGCGGAAGAGCTGATCCTCTGCTGGGAAACAGGGAGCCCTCAGCAGCACCCCAACACCCCCAGTTCAGCCCTGAGCCAGAGAGAAGGGGGAGCTCAAACCCCCGGTGAAACACCAGGCAGGGTCCCCCAGCATCCCTGGGAAGGGGCTGAGGCAGGTGCAGCAAAGATCTTTATTTTAAGAGTCTTGAATATTTCAGGGCTCTCTTGTGGGTGACTTGGAGCTGTTTCAGCTCAATTCTCTTCCTCCCTTGAGTTGCCCTAAGGTAAGGATAAGTGTGAAGGAACAGCAGTTGTGGGGGGCAATCGCTGTTCAAGTACACAATTTTTTTACTTGTTCATCTCTGAGTTTGTTTTTCTGCCTCACTAATCCTATTTTACTTGATGGAACATTTTTCCCCGTTTTAAAATCTATAACCCCACAATTTATCTGTATGAAAAGGTTTTGCTAAAAAGCTGTTTGTACTTGAAATATGGGTAGTGTAATTCTATGTGGAAACTCTCTTTGAGCTGGCAAAGTGTGTGATTTGATAAAGACATTTGTAAAAGCAGGTTTACTTTTTAAGTCTAACCAGATGAAGAACATGCTGCAGTGTTAATTCTATTTACATGTCACTATTTTTAACATTCCCAAGCAGCTGCTTGCCAGCTCCATTCAACACACCTAAAATCCAATTTTTTGTCTCTACAAACGGCTCTCCAGTCTGCAGTAAAGGTGCCTTGTAACTCAGAGTTATTGTCAGATAAGTGCTTTTGTGGTCTTTGAACTGGATGTGCCCAAAAAAAATAAATCCCTGCAGGGAAGCCAAAGTGTGCAAGGTTATGGCAGTTGTTGGTGCTACATGTGCTAAACAGTTTGGGCCTGTCCAGAGTCACTGGAGCAGCCAGGATGTTTCCAAGGAGTGTGGCTGTACAGAATATCAACTGCAAATTGTTTCCTTGGAAATTATTTTCGCTGCGGTTCTGCGTTTTTATTTACAAGGAAATGAAATCTTTCTACTTTTTAAGCCAGGAAAAAAAGTTTCGGTGGGATGACTCATGTGGAAAAAAGCCGTTTTAAATCATAGCTCTAAGTGATAAGTTCAGCCTTTCATTAAACACAAAATTATGTGGGGAGCGAGGGGTGGAAGTCTGGGATATGAGGTTTTCCGTAGGTCTAGGGTTTCAAAACTCATTAGGATTGGTTTGTGGTGCGGTGTTTTAATGTCTCTGTTAGTTTTGCTGCTGCTGGTGCTGCAGATGAGTGAGGCAAGGCGGTGTTTGGGGGCTGGGTTGGGGTTGGGTACCGTGGTCGGCGATGCCGGTGGGCGAGCGGCGATCCCGCGGTGCCACGGACGCGCTGCGTGTGCCCCCGGGCACGGCTGCTCCCTCCTGCTGCTGCTCGGGGCTGCTCTGCTGGGGGAGCTGGGACCTCTGCATTTCCAACCTGGGAAAGAGACCAAAGGGAAGCTGACTTGCAGGAAATCTGGAAAATCAAGGTGTGCCCAGCATGGCACACGAAGGGCTTCGGTGGGGTGCAGCTGTTGGGACTTGGAGAAGAACGAGACCACCGACCCCAAGGGCTCCCTGAGGTGGCTTCCCCAGCACCCAAAGGAAGGTGGATTTCAGCTGTGCTTTGGACAAGAAGAGCTGAGCAGTACCTATAACTTTTAGTTCAGATCAAAGACCTCTAGAAAATATACATGGAATAGTGTGCTCTGGCCACAGGTACCTGCACGCAGTCCCTTGGGCTCAGAAATGTCAGGGAGTTTGATCCAGGTCTTGTGAGTACTGGGATGAAGGAGAGTCAGAGCCTGAGCAGTGAAAAAGGATGATCCAGAAATGGTGGCACACCTGGAAACCAGGGACTTGCAGGTGAGAAGCATCAGAATGGGCATCAGCATTCTGACAGCCTCATCTGGAATTGTCTCTGTCTGAGGTCAGTGGGAGGATATCACATCCCTGTGTTTTAAAGGAATGGCTTCCAAGGGATGGGACACAGATCAAATAATGTAACTGAGGAATAGGAGTCCTCAAAGGTGCCAACAAAATGGATTTTGAAAACAGTAATTTAATTGTGAAGGACAATGATTGTGCTGACTGAGGAATTTCTAATTACCCAAGTGGACAGCTCTGGGGGAGAGCCTTCAGAGAAACGGAGCAGCACGTGCTAGAGGAAAAACTCACATTGTATTTGTGTAGTTGAGCTGAAAATGTTCTACCCAAACATGTAAGATAGTACAAACCACTGAGTGTATTGGAAACTCTTCCTGTAGACAAACCAAAATCTAACAAAGCTAATAACATAGATTTATTTTCTAACAATTCAGTCAAATATTGATTTTGGTAAGAAGGATGGAATGTGAAACAACAGGCATGATGAGTCCATTGGAGCTGCTGATGTCTTTTGATTGCAATATTTGTTTTAATTCAGTTTGGCTCCTACCTAGGGATGTACTGAAAGGCAGTTTTGTTATTTTAGAGGAATTAAAATGGAATTAAACAATACAGTTGACAGAGAAAATTAATTCTGTGACTCCTGTTTACATGTAAAATAGTAAATGAAGTCTGTGGAATTGAAAGGTGCCAGATGATACCGAATTTATTTTAAGAATCTTGGTTTTTTTCACACAACATACATAATATGCAAATTGCATACTGCATAGTATGCAATAAATAAAATGTTACTGAAATAAGAAATATAAAGAATTTTAAAAGTCAGACTCTTATAGTAAGAAACTCTTAGGAGCTGTTGTGTTGGTCACAAAGAATCCCCATGAAGAAGAAAACAAACCACATTCAAGGCTTCTACAGTAAATCAAGTTCCCTCCAAATTCTCCCGTAGATTAGCTTTGGTCTGGTGAATATTGAATATTTCCTTTATTTAACACATTAAATAGCAAAAACTGAGAGCTAAACCCCTTAGCAGATGGGTCCTGCTGACACAAGCTGTGTGACGTGACCTTGCTGCCCAAACCTTGTCAGTGCAGGGCTGCAGGGCCAGAGCAGCTGAGGCCACGCTGGACACCAGAACTGCAGAGCCTTTTCTTTCACACAGCTGCTCCCAGCTCCTACCAGTGCTAGCTCCCTCACTGCCTGTGGAAGTGTGAGGAGTAAACGAGATCACGAATTTAACAGCAACAAAAGTGGCTATTTGAAAACATCTGTAGGGAAGAAGCTGAGCTAAACCTGCTCTGACTTTACCTCCTTGAGTAGGGCTGGCTGCATTAAAAACTAATGACTTATTTCATGTGCAATTTGTGGCTTTATTCAGCTTAGCAACAGCTGGATTTCCTGTAGAGTCAAGGGAAACAGCGATCCCCAGAAAGGAGCCTGGACAGCCATCAGGGCTGGAGAACATAATTCCGGAGTAGGGCTCCAATAAAAGGCACTGCAGAGCCTGGACATTCAGAGTGGGGGCTCTGGGAAGCATCGCGGAGCTGCAGAGCTCGGGACAGCTGCCGGGGGATATTCCTTCCTCAGGAGTGCTGCATTTTACTTCCCTGCAATGTGCTGATTTTCTGGTACTCAATGGGAATCCTGTACAATTTCTTGAGCGGATTGTTCTCTTAGCTTTGAGCTGCAGTATAATTTAGATTGTTTGGGTTTCAGACTCTAGAGTTAGCTCACATAACACAGAGATGCTGACATTTCAGTTAATATTTATTGCAGTGGAGTTGGTTAAGATTTTAACCTATAAAAAATGGAGAGCATTCAAGTACCACGCAAATCTTTTCCAGCAGGTGTGGGTTTCGAGGGGAAAGAAGGGGATTCGAGGAAGAGCTGGAAGCAGGAATCCTCAGCGATTCTCAAACGCAGGTTTAGTTCTCTCCTCATTGGCATTCATACAGCATCAAATGGGGCTCCATCAATGAGAAGAAGAGTGAATAAACAGCACATTTGTTTGGGGCAAAGATCAGAGGGGGAAGCGGCGCTGGACGTGCCTGGGAAGGTTTGTGTGGGGTGAGCGGGGCAAGGCTTCCATGGAGACAGGGAAAGAGCCCCCATTGATGCCGGAGCCTTTGTCCCCAGCACAATGGGCAGCCCCGGCGCAGGAACACTGGAGAGGGGAGAGTCCGCAGAGCACTGGACCTTAAAGTAACGTCCGTGACTAATTGGCTTTTAATTGGCTCTGCCGGATTGTTATGGAAACAGCGAGCTGCAGGAAAACCCACCTGCTCCTGGTGCTGAGCAAATCTGGGACTTAAATAATTGCTGGCTGATCAGAAAATAACTCTGAGGAATTATTAACTTTGCATTCACGGACCTTTAACTCGTCTCTTTTAGAAACTTCCTCGGAGCAGATCAAACAGCTGCCTGTGTACATTGCCCTGAGCGCAGTTATACTCAGAGCTGTATTTTATTTTCAAAGTGTATGACTTGTGGTTTTTAACCAAAACGAGGCGTGATTTTTATTTTTGTACTATTTTACCCAAACTGTCAGAGTTCAGGGAACTCAGAATGGTTTCAGATTTGGCTTATCCCCTGCAGGGAATTAGAGACTTTAGAAGGTGGGCAGATTTTTGAATTATTCATGACTTTTCATTTACTGTTGAGATTAAGTATGTTTTCACACTGGAGCTGAGGGTCTGTGTGGGTTTTCTGAACACATCTCTCTCTGGTTGGTGCTGCGAGCTCCTCTCCAGCAGAAATCCTACGAATGAACTTTCTGTGATCAATCCAGATGCTTAATCTCAGCTTTTAAATAGCTCGATCTGTCAGGCATTAAAGATATATGTTTAAAACCATGAATTTTTAGTGGCTATAATAAAGATCACTAAATAGCCTGGCTTTATATGGGTAGTTATAAAGTATAGTTATAACTACAACTATAATGGTTACAGTTCTGGGAGGTTTCCTGTTACTGGCTGATGATTTTCATTTTCTTGCCAAAATCACCATCCTCTAGAAAAAAATCCTTTAAGTGATGGCCATGTGGTTTTTTGCAAACCCTTCCACCTCCCTGCATTTGGATACAAGCAGGCAAATCCCAGAGTGGTGCTGTCACACAGCAGAACTGTGCCTTGCTGCCCTTCCTGTGCTGACTTCAAGGACCTTGGAGACAGCACAAACCTGGGTGCTCGACCCCCAAACTGCGAGCAGCAGGGCTGTCCCTGTGTTAGGAGAGCACTCAGGGACAGCTGAGGGGCCAGAGGGGCTTTATTCGGGATTGTCCTGGCCCCCTGACTGACCCTGGTTAAATAACAGCACATCCCTGCCAATCCTCTCAGCCCAGAGAGCAAACACTCCTTTGGGAGAGCTGGTGATGCTTTTGTGAGAAAAAACTCTCACTCAAGACCATGCTTATGGCAAGAAAAGTTGGGCCAGGTGCTCCTTGATGTCCCTTTTACCCTGGTATTCTGTGAGTCCCAGTCAGGGGGACAGTCCCGTTGGTAAAAAACCTCTCTAGACATTTTTTGAGATCTGCTTTTGTTGCAGTCCATGAGGAATCGAAGCAGAGGAATGTGGAAGCAAACGCAGCCACACCCCCACACGCCCATGCCAGAATTGCATGGATAGGTTCTGTTTGTCCTTCCTGCTTTTCAAACTCAGCTTTTTAGAATTCTGACTCTCTCTCCTGGTGTCCTGACTTGGATTTTACAGAAAGATGCTTGAAAGCTTACAATCAAAAACTGATAATTAAACCACTGTGGCGTTCTGAGCACCGACAGCCCTGAGCAAGGCACTTGACAGAAAGCAGAGAAGCCAGAGAAGGCAGAGCTGTGCTCCTGGGGATCATTTTCTCTGCCACTGCTTGTGTAAGAGCCCTCACCCCTCGTGTGTTCCTTCACGTAGACGTGTGCTGCTTAATCCCCAGGAATCCTCCCCTTATCTCCCGTGTGCTGCAGCGTGTGGCAGTAAAAACCAAACGTCCAGGGAGCCTTTTTAGTGTTCTTCCTAACAGAGTCAGGGGGTTCTCAACAGCTGGGTGAGGATGCTGCTGAATTCCACTCTGAAAGCTCAAAAACGTGCCAAAGCCCTGTTCGATGCCTGCAGAACTGCAGCTGTCCCCGAGTGTGCTACGGGCTCTGAGAGCTCCGACTTACGGGCACGTAAATTCCTTCGGGATTTGTTTCAGCACCTCACAGACTTAGAGCCTCGTGGGTGTGGAGCGACAGAAGAGGGAGATGGCTCATTTCACAGCAAACAGCGTGCCTTCAGCTGGCTGGGAGTGATTTCTGACCGGGTCTTCCTGAGCGTTTGGGAAAATCCAGCAGGGATGTGCAAGCGGAGGGGCTGCAAGCAGCAGTTTCGCATCCAAGCCGGGTATTTCTTAGGAGGTGTGCAAGGGCTTTTTGGTGCCTGCAGGTTCCCAGTGCTCCCACAGGAGAGCTGTGCTGGGGATGTCGCTGAGCAGAGGGAACAGGAGGCACTGGGAGACCCGAGTGAGGAGTCAGAGCCAGCAGCTGCCTGCTGGGGACGTGGGGAAGGCGCAGCTTCCACTCCTCAGATCCTGTATCAGGAAGCCACAGCTATTATCTCACCCCGTTGTGTTTGCTGGTTGGTAAAAACATCCTCAGAGCTTCAGAGAGAGCTGTTCTCTACCAAAGACTCCGTAATTCTGCATGTTCCTTCGATCCAAGCTCCGTGCCTGCTATTTTGATGCCTTTTGAAATAGTTTTACATTTCCTGACAGCAGCCTGTCCTTTGCTTTGTTGAAGTATTGTTCTGGTGGGTGATGGTGAAAAGTAACCCCTGAAAGGATTCACAGAACTTCTCAGGATATTCTGAGCTGACAGGAGCTCACAAGGACCATGTGCACGGCCCACAGCTGGATCAGACAGTATCAGTAAGCAGTAGAGGACAGAATATTTCTGCTGTCGTAGCACCACCAGCGTGCCAGCACTGGGGACTCGTGACCAAACCCCTCTGACTCCAGTGGGTGTCACTGGGGTAAAACCAAGACCAGTCACAGTCTCTGTGAGAAGAGTGAAACCTTCCCCAGTGGTGGGATTTACCCAGGGCCGAGCCTGTGCAGTGGGGATGATGTTCTCTAAGGGATTGTACAGCGACCCCTCCGAGCCACCCGGGCTGAGGTGTGATCCTGTTAATTAGCACAAGGTAAACGAAACCCTGACAGGAGCCCTTGCAAAGAACTCCAAGGGGTAATAGGACTTTTTGCAGGACAAAAATAATTTTATTAATATAAAAGTTGTTATTATTAAAATAACTCTCATTTCTCCCCCCTGCCCCACACTCACCCCTGCTTTTTTCAGCTACTGAACAAGCAAGGACCCTGATGGAGCAAGTAGGTGCTGCCCTGGAAATTGCATATAGATTATTTAACAGGGGGATGAACAATTGAAACAAAAGCACCTTCCACCCTTTAACACTGCCTGAGGCTCAGTTTCTCTTTGAAAGGCTCTGCATGCAGCAGAACTGCAGTGCTTGGGGAGGAAATATCACCCAGCTTCTGCCAGAAACCAGAAACAGACACTAAATTATGTTGAAATGTGTTAAACGAGCTTTCTGCTTTTGTTTTGGATTTTCTACCTCCACGGTGCAGAAACTTCATGTCCAAAGCACATCAGAGTGACCTTAAAAGTAATTAAGTGATGCAAAACCCAGTTCTGAGTGATTCTGGTTTGGCAGCTGTATATTTAAGGTACGACAGAACGCACTAACACTGGGCGATTAAACAGGAATATTCTGTAGGTGAGATCTTTAATCCTACATGGCTCAGTGCTGCTGTTTGACCCCCTGAGCACTGGCTGGGGTTGTGTGGCCATCACAGGCTGCAGGGCAGAGCTAATAAATGAGAGAAATGGACACAGTTGCTAGGAAAATTCCTCATGGGGAAGTTGGGTAAGCAGGATTCCTGTTTTCCCAGTCAATATTATTTTAACAAAAGGCTTTGGCTCTTTGCTTCTCTCTCTCTCTCTCTTTTTTTTCTTTAAGCCAATGCTTAATTGCAGTTTTCCCCTCATCATTGGAGTCTCTCCATGCAGCATCTCAGCTGTGTGCGAGGGGATGCAGCTCTCCTGGGGGGACACATCGTGCTCCCCATCACAAGCAGCCCCTGCCCTCCCCAGGAGCCCCACGGGGGGCAAAGACCCTTCCTCTGGACACTCCCACAGGTATTTAGAAACAGATACTTCCTCTTGTTTTCAGAGAGCTTCCTCAACAGATTTCCACAGGAAAAGAGGGAAATCTGTATGAAAAACAGGAAGCAGCTCTCAGAAGCTTTCTGCAACCAGCACTAGGAGGAAGACTTAAAATAAATGTGGTTGTTTGAAGCAGTAGGTGATACCAATTGTGTCATCTTATGTAAAATCGGTGATTAAATTTAACATCATAGGACTGCAGTAGAATTAAAAACCCCAGGTGTTTATAAAATATATTTAGCTTTTCATTGTAGTTGACAGTAGGTGACCAGCACTGGAACTTCTGCAACCAGGTTTTTACATCGTATTTTCTATTTTCACTTTAGTGCCCCGGGCAACCCTTTTGGAAAACTTCCCATCTGTCTCAGTCTTGGATGGGATCCCAAACTTTCTGATGCTGATCCCATTCTTCTTGCCCCCAATATAAGACTTAATATTTTCCCTTGGCTTTTTGACGTTCTACAATTCAGTCTCAAATCCTGAGGTTTATGCACCAGAAGGGAAGACAGGTCAAGATAAAATTTGACAAAATCTGATACACAGAAATAGTCGTTAATTAAAACCTGCTAGGGGTTTTGCACTGATCCTTTCTGATCCATCTTCAAACTCCCACAAAGTTCCAAGTATTATGGAGTTGTTCTAGGTTTTACTGTGGGCACTGGAAAGGGAGGGGGAATTTTGTAACTCTCCACCTTCAAAGCAAGGACAGTCACACTAGGAAAATGTTCCAGTTCATATCTGGCTGCATTGAGAATCTTCTTAGGCTGGGGAGGGTTAGGTAGGTGACACAGGCCCATCAAAAATGGGGACACAGCACGTGGGAATGACAATTTTGGGGGAGAAACTCTTAAATTTGTAAATCCTTCAGAGGAAATTTGACCTTGGTTTTACTGTCACTTTCTGCATTTCATAAAGCCAAACATCAGAAAGCAGAAGATGAATTTGGCCTTCTCAGCATGTTTGCATTTGAGAACTTAAGGATAATATATTCTGTGCTCGTTTCTAATACAGAAAATGGTAATAAATGAAAGCAGAGGATGTGTCTGAGTTCCACTGCCAGGCTTCAGTAATTAGACACATTGTGTTTCCAGAGATATACTAAATAAAAGTTCAAAATCCTCACAGTGCAAAAGCATCTGAGACAAAATCTCTTTTATCCACTCAACTCAGCTGGCAATGCCGCTGGTTTGATTTTTAAAGCCACACCAGCAGCACCCCAGAATTTCAGGGAAACATTTCAAATTGTACTTTTTGAAGTCTCCATCAGAGCGAGCGCAGAAGGCTTTGGAGATCTGAGCTTGTCCCTCTGAGGTCAGAGCACGAACAGGAGCGATGTGCTGCCGAGTCCTGGGCTCCTTTCAGCTCACTCCCACAAGAAGGCCTGATGGGTTTGGTTTGTTGCTCGAGTTAAAACTGCTGGAAGCACTGATGTCTGTCAAGAGACTGTTTCATCTGAGAGAGACTGAAAAAACAGCAGCAGGGCTTTGGAGGGAATGGAGATACTTCTTGGGTTTGTTTTCTGTAGATACTTGAAACAACTAAATGGGGGGAAAAAAAATCAATACAGTCTGTGCAAAGTGCAATGTTGTTGCAGTGTTAAGCCTGAGATTTATCAGCAGAGCCCCCTTCTCCCTCCAAACCATCATTTACGGCTCTTTAAAATGCTCCTGATTGTTGTGAGTCCAAGTAATCAGTGCAATCTCCCACTGCAGCAATGTTTGCTGCCCTGTGATGTGCCAGGGGGTTCAGCGACTGAGAGAGGCTCTAACAGTGCCCTGAGAGAGCATTTTCACACCCTGCAGTGATCAGCCTGGCAGGAGCAGCTAAAGGTAGCATTTAACATGCTCTGCCTGCCTTTTGGATTGTAAATTCCTCGGAACAGGGCAGGAGTACATTAAACATCATATATCTGGAGGGCCATTAAGAAAAGCTGCTGGCAGTAAACTGAGCCAGCTGTAGGTTTATGTCCTCCAAGGACTAATGACAGCATCCCACGAGCATGCACGAGTCTGCTTTGCGTTAGCAAAGGCTCATTGAGCTGCATTGATCCTGCCCAGAACTGGGAGAGTCAGGATAAATATTGCTTATTTTCAGGGCTCCCATCCTACTGGGAATAGGAAGGACCTTCGTTTCAGATGTGGGGGCCACTATTAATGCTGGTTTGAGAAGGGACAGGCTCAAGATCGGATGAAGGGTCAAAGCCAGTAAAAAAACACCCAACTGGTGCCTCAATTTGATTTTCTAGCAGAAGCGTTTGTTTAAAATGCCAGATCGTTCCCAGATCTCCAGTTAAAACCCAAACACATCATTAGGAACAGAAAGAAAGGGTATTCCACTTGCAGATCTGTTTCAGGTGACTTTTCAAGCACGTCATGCCCCAGTGCCTCACTCAGCCCCCAGGTGAGAGCCCCAGGGATGACAGAGAGCCCTCGTGGTGACAGGGCTGGCACCTGCTCCAGGAATTGTCATCCAAACCCACTTAGCAGAATAATGGGAATTTAGGCCCCTGGTCCACAGCAGTGTAGGAGAGATGTCCAAGTTCCCAGTATCCCCTAAACCCACTGTTTCCTTCAGTTCCTTGAAAGGCCATGCAGCATCAAAGGTTACCCCAGAGTGCAGCACTGATGTTTGGGAGAAGGCTTAGCAAAACCTTGGCCTGCAGCAGAGCTTCCAGGCCTGCTTTATTCCAAAGGAGTTTCTTGTGTTCAGCCCTTTAGTCAGGCCCAGGCACCGGGGTTCTGTGGAGATGTTTCTGTGGCTGTGTTTTCCCACTGAGACTGAGCAGGATTCTAGGAAATACTTTTTTTTCTGGCCGTGTGCAGTTTGACATGGACAGTCTGCTGTTATTCAGTTGGATATTCTGAATTTCCTGATGCTGCCTGGATGTGGGACTGGGCGTGGGCTGTTGAACAAGAGCTGCTTCTCTCCTGTGCCTGCTCTGTGCTGCTGGCTGGGACCAGCCCACGGCTGCAGATGGAGGCGATGGCAGCGTTGTTCTGAGTCTTCCCCTCCTCGGTGACCCAGCAGAGCCACCACATCTGGAGTTCTGGGGTCTGTCACTTCTGCAAGACCTGTATTTGTTCCCAAAACCAGGCAAGAGAGTTCGCAGTGCCGGTGCTGCTCCCACTGACTTCTCCTGTCACTACATTATTGCAGAAGAAAATGTGGAAAAATCTCAACATCCACGAGATGCCAGCTTGAAAGATATTTACTGTGTAATCATTACAGGCCTTCCGGGGATTCAGCGCCTGCAACTCTCCTCAGTTTTTAGGTTCTGCCTGGTTAGTTTTAAATAATAATTACAATGATTGTACTGCCTCTGGCAGGTGCATTTTTCGAGGACCCTTTGGAGTTCCTCACTTCCCGAGGCTGACGTGGCTGATGGAGATGTTGTTCTCATTCTTCTGCCCGAGGGCTGCAGGTGCCAGCAGGACCTGAGGGTGACTGACACCTCTCCAAACTATCCCTGATGTTCCCCAAGAGGTTCTCTAAACTCTACAAAAGCTGCTGAACTCAGAGTGACATCATTTAGAGGCAACACATTTGACTTCTCTTCTACAAGATGTATAAAACCCAAATCAAATCTTACAATCTGCCAGTGCAGACGCCGGGCTGCCTTCAGACCCATCTCAGCTGGGGCAGGGGGGTCACTTCCTGACCAATCACTCTAGAATCCACATACAGGCTGCTTTAATCAAATTCTTTCTCATTCCCCGTGGATCTGTGACCACTTGGAAAGTGCTCTAAGGATTGCTTTTAGCATCATATATAAAACCTACCAAAACCACACATGAGTTTTAGTAGAGCAGCAATGGGCAGTTACGTATTTGTACTTCTTTGCCAGCATAGCATCAATAACAATGGAAAAAAGTTCCTTTAGTTAAAAGCTCAAAACAGCCCATAAAGGAAAATTTCTCCTGTTCCCTGGTGGGGATTACACCTGCAACTTTGAAATCTGATAGAATGTGGTTTATTTTTAAAAACTGAA
This sequence comes from Edolisoma coerulescens, assembly GCA_013397115.1. Lineage (NCBI taxonomy): Eukaryota > Metazoa > Chordata > Aves > Passeriformes > Campephagidae > Edolisoma > Edolisoma coerulescens. The sequence goes on along the minus strand of VWZW01007899.1, from coordinate 12,157 downwards.
TTTGGTTTGGGAGGGGACAGACAGCCATCAACTAGTCCAAGTGTAACTCTTCTAAATCTGTGTTTGCTTTTTAAATTGTCTGTATTTGATATTCATGACGGAGTTCTCTAGAATTCATAGCACACAGCCTTCCCCAAGACATGCATTGATGTGAAGAGATTTTAAATGAGATTTTTCTGAATAATCTAACCAGATAATTTCATCATGCTCTTTTATCATACAGATAAAATTTATCTAGGACTAAAATATTCAGGATACAGCCGGTGGTTTATATCTTTGGTTCTGGCAAGGACAGCGTAACCTCTACAAAAATAGATTTCTGAAATCACAAACTTGAATGTCAGGTTCAAAACATTCCTAAGCCCCTGGCCAGGGCTGGACAGCACAAAGTCATAAGATCTATCACACAAAGTTCCTTCTCATTGTGCCATGTGAACCAGCATAGTTCTTTTTCTGGTAACATGAGCTGTTACAGTGATTGAAATAAATCTGATAGTACAGTTTGGGTGGTTGCAGAATATGCATCAATAAAAGCCACTGCTGTGGGAGCAGTGGCCCTGCTGAAATTCCAGCTCCTTGTATTCCCAAGCAGTGCTGGTGGGGGAAGGTTGGAAGGAGTGCTTTGCTCCTGCTGGAGTGAAGGATGCTGAGTGTGCCCTGCAGTTCCCAGCTCCTGTTGTGTCACCTGCTGCAGCTTTGTGGTTCACAGCACAGCTCTCCCGCCTGCTTCTCCTCCACGGGTGGAGTCACGCTGTTCTTACACCCTTGGAGGGGTTTTACAGGAAAAGAGGATTCCCCATTAACACTTCCTTCCTTTTTCAGTGAGATAAAATGCTGTATTTCTATCTCAGGACTACCTGGACTAGAAATGAGAAAAATCCCTCTTTCCAGGGTTATTCAACACCATTTTCCCTCCCTGACAGCCCCAACAGGGTGTGAAAAACCAAGTCAGATCTGCCTTTATGTCCAGAGAGAGGTGAGGCACGTGGATATGCCTCACACCTGGGGAATGATATCACACAGATTATTGAACAGAATCTTTAATATTGGATATTTATGCACATACCAAGCAGCTTGGAGTGAAGTGAGCAAAAGCAAACAGAGAAATAGCAGTGTGTGTCTGTGCCAGCCAGCTGCAAACAGCGTGAGGGCCGAAAGAGTGGAAATATTAAAGTACATTTTCTATTTCTGATAAACACGCTGTATTCTGGAAATGCTCTGCTTGCCCCTAGATCTCAGCCTGTGTTGAGAACCTCTGGGCCAACACTCTTACAAATGATCTTTTTCAATTATGTGGGGAAATATTTGCTGTGCCAGCACGTCAGAAACACTAAGCCCAGCTTTTCAGATTAAATTTTGCTGTAGGCACGAAGGGCTGAAAAGGCTCCCTGCAATATTGGTGTGGCTGTCTCCCACACAAAGGCTGACGTCTCCATTGAATGGCCTGTGCTGGTTCCCAGCCCAGCAGGGAGCTCCTGGGCTCTGAATGGAAATTAAATAAGTGACTGCAGACTGGACAATAGGCGTCCGCCAGGACACGGCCAGAAAGGGAAAGCCTGACCTAAAGGCAGGGACTTGGGCAGGGTTTTGTCACACCAGATTTGGGCTGGACTCTTCAGCCACCTAATCCTGTATCCTACTCATTATGTCCCACAAGGAAATGCTTGTGGGGGGTGTGCAGGAAAGCCTGTGAGAGGTTGCTAACGGGGAAGTTTGGGCTGAAGCTGAGAGTCAGAGATTTCCCCAAATTTGAGCTAATATTTATCACTGTAGCTCAGAAATTCTCCTCACAGATTTACAGTTAATCCATTTTAAATCCTGCTCATCTGCAGGTATCAGTGATATCTGTGCATCTGAATGAGAGGGGGCTGTTACAAAAGGATTGAACAGCATCTCTAAGCTCGTAGGTCACCTTAAAGGTGATTGTAGGAGCAGTAAGTGATGGGGGTAATAGCTGCCGCCTTCTGGGGTCATTAAAACAGCTTTTTAGAAGGGGAAATTGATGGGAAGGGACAACATCCAAAGCTGAGGTCTGAAGTGTGAGTCAGGGCTCAGCTCAGAGCGGGGGTCCCCTGAGATTACAGGTGTGAGGTGAGCTTCCTTCTCAGAGCTGTGACCTCGGATTCCTGCAGATGAAGCCAAGCTGGTGTTAGAGACTCAGACTCTTATTTTGTCATTTTATGTATATTAAAGGCTCAAAGACAATACCTATAGATACATTCCCCTGCTCTTCATGGGTCTGGTGCATCCTTAGTCCTCCCTGGCCTTTCACTGCAGCGCTGCAGTAATTTCCATGGTGACTCAGGGGGAGATGTCATCTTTCTATTTAATACCTGCCAAGAGGTTTTTATAATTGATATTTTAGTTGCTTGTTTAATCCGTGTAGCTTTTCCTCAAGCTCAGCACCGTGCAGGAAGGTGCCCCAAGCTCGTGCGACCCACTGGGTGAGAGTCACTTTGGTTTCTGTGTGCTTTGACCCTGCCTCCTGCTTTCGTGTGCTGGCTCACAGTTCCTGGGCTGAGAAGCCCCACGGACCGAGGGAAGCCGAG
>VWZW01007894.1:1129-24680 GCA_013397115.1 Edolisoma coerulescens | reverse complement strand
CCAAAGATGGCCATCTCAGCGTCCGAAGACATGGCTGTGGTTTACTGCGTGCAGCAAGGCACAGCGCTGAAGTGGAGAGGCAATGCTGAGTGAAGGGAGAAATTTCTTTTTAGCAACGACCTTAGGCTTTGTAGCGTTCTGTTCTGCCTGTTATTGTGGTCTTCCTTTCTGCTTTACCTACTTTTTACCCTAGATGTCTTTTAATTTACTTTAATCTTAAAGAATTTAGGTGTCTTTGATTGAGGTTAAGTTTTTTTCCCTTATTCCAGTTTACATGTTCAGTTCATTAGATCTCATAGTCTTTAGTAGGCTATACAGAAAATTGGATTGATTGGCAGATTCAGTGATTATCAAAGATGCAGCAGAAATACCAAGCAAAAGCTGAAGAGATAGCAAGAGAAGTCATCTTATCAGAATTATGAAAGCCCTCTTTTATTCTTTCTCTCTTGCCCATTTTAGCCCATGAAATTTGTTCCAACTATAGAGATGGAGTATCATGAGGAAAAAGATGTGGAGTAAGCAGAAGCAGAGGCCTGAGTTGTCTATGCAAACCTTTTTCTTCTGCAGAGAAATCAAGAGTTTTGTCTTCTCCAATTGTTCTGCCTTTTCCAGTTCAAGCTCACCCTTTAATATGAATTTGTTTTGAAAGAGGAAAACTTCTCAATAAAAAACATTTGGAGGGATTTGACAAAATCTTAACTATACATGTGCAGTTCATTCACCTTTTCTTTCCTGGACTGCTGTTTACAGACAATCTTCTTTTAAGAGTCTTTGTGTAAGAGGTCAATTATTTCCCAGCAGATACCAAACAAATGCATCCAGCACAGTTATGAAAGGAAATTTTCTCTTTTAGACAGCACAGCTCAGGTAGAATTGCACTGCTTTAGAGTGCACAGATGTAAAGGGGTATGGGAAGTGGCCTTAGAAATGCATAAAAAAAGCAAACCTGGAGTCTGTTCCTATGGAGTAAGTAAATCAGTCTTACCTCCTGTGTCACCAGTTGACTGTCAGCCTGGAAGCTGGTCAATACTGAAAAAGAGAAGTGACACCTTCTTTCTTATCTTTGCACAGACTCCCAAGAATAAGTCACAGGGCAAAAACACGCTAGTGACTTAAACAGAGAAGGAACATGTCTATTTGAGACAGACAATTCTTTGAGGATAGCAGTTCCACAGGCAGCAGGAATGCTGTGGGATTCTGCCAGCACCCAACTGTCCCTATTCTTACCTTTAATCCTTCCACAGAGACAGAACAGGCTTGTCCTACCAGCACTTTTATAGGTTCTGGTTTGCACTTTCAATTCCCTCCTCCTCTTTCTTAGGTCAAAAAATTTTTGGCAAAGCATTGTTTGGCAAACTTGACTGAGTGCATGATTGCCATTCGTGCTTGTGGATATATTTAGAAATATTTGAGGTCTTCCTAGCTATGTGAATAAATCTCCTATAAATATTATGACTAGGAATCTAGGAAGGAGGAAGTGCTGTCCAGAAAATAGAGCACGACACTAGATCTTGGAATTGTTGGCGTCTCTTCTCCTGTTAATTGCTCTTTGACATATAAGATTTGTGTGTCTTAGGACTCAGCAGTAGTGAGAAGGATTAGTATTACAAGAGCTTTGGAGGGAACCTATTCTGAAATATTCTGGAAATAAAGAATAGGAACAATCTAATATAGTCTAATTTCAAGACTGGATGACCATATCATGCTTGTGTTACTGCACCTATTTACAACTCCTTAGCTTTTTGCTGGGTACTTTCAAAAGATCAGATAAGACAGATTATCCGCCTTGATTCATACATTAAATTACATCTTTTACCTTCTTCTGAAGTATTGCTGATCGGCTGTGATTTGAAATTCAATATGAAAGGTATTATTTTGCCATTCTCCACATTTGACTGTGCTGGTTTGCTCAGATGTATGTCCAGCAGAAATTTCAGTGAGGTCACAGGAGCAGGGATTCCTAAGGATGCATTTTGCATTCTTCATCTTTTAGGTTTATTGGCAGTTTTAACTTGCCAGCCTCCTGCTATTTTAGAAACCTTGGACAGTGGCTGTAGTTACCAAATGCAAGGATCGGATTTAGATCCCAAGCTGTCCTCCTCCAGCCTTCCCAAGCACAAACACAAACGCCACTGAAGTATAGAGAAGTGGGAGGCTTTTAATTTCCTTTGCAAACTATTAGGTAGTATCTGCTGTTCAAAGTTCTTCCATGGAGCTGGGATGAGGTGTGATTCTCTGCCGTATTCTGAAGACTCACGTTTTCCCTCAAGCTTCAGGAAGTTGAAGCACTGTAAGAAGGGTCAGAGAGGATGACCAGTCTTCTCAACTCACTGCTTTAAAGAACATTTGTATGCTTATAATACTTCATGTATGACTGAAACATCTGAGATCAATTGTTCTTTTAAGAGACTGCCAATGTCTTTCTGAAAAATAAATGTAGAGATCTTATAATTTCTGTTTGAAAAATAATATTGTGTATTTCTAGAACTGTCATGGTAGAAAACATCATCCTCTGGCATACAAAACAGGGTAAAAGGAGAGAAAGAAAGGAGAGATTTTCCCCCTCTTCTTCTAATGCATTACATAATACCTTAACAAAGAATCGACTTAACTGTTCTTTATGTGTCACATGAAATTAACTCCAAGATGAATCTGCAGTTTTTTGATAAACTTGTCTTTTACTGTTGAGATAATGACTTCTGAGTTGTGTGGGAACGTAAAACTTTCCTGCTGAAAGCCATATAGCCACAAGAAACCTCCCATCCAATGTCCACTTTTACAGTTATTACTGTGTTTAAGTGTCTAGCTGCAGATGCAAAATGATTCTTTATAGTTCAATTTCCCTCCTGGGTTCTCCATGCATGTCAGTTAAAGAAGATGACATGGATTCCAGTACACTGGTTCAAAGATCACACTTGCAGTTTATCATCCTCTCTGTCAGTTTGATATCTTGCATTTTGTTTCGTATCTACTAGACTGCGCTAATTCAGTTACAGGACAGACCACAGCACAAAACTATATCCAACATTCACAAATGTTGATTTCAAAGCATGTGCCAAGCCTTCTTCTCAAAAAGATTTCTGGAGTATGCAACATCAAAATCCTTACTAAACTTCACTTCTTTTTTCCCCTCATACCCTTATCTATTTAATCATAGAAGCAATCACTTCCAGCACAAATTTTTCTTCATTTCACTAGGTGTTCTGTAACTTCTGAGTGTTTCTTAATTTTTTTTTAAAGCTACAGAGAGAAAAAAGAGAAATTAATTAAAAAATAAAAAACTTGTTTCTCTATTTTTTCTCCTTATGTTGCAATAATTAGAGAAAATAACCGCAGGAGGTAGACAAGAAAATAAAACAACAATTCAAAATTCATTCAATTTCAAAGTGCAAAGAATATATAAATTATTAATAAAATACTTTTAATCTAGTCAGCACTTTGCATTGTTTCTAATGTTGTTTAATTCACCTTGGATCTAGAGGAGTGAAATTCACAGATTGGAAAAATTACATGGTTTCTCATATTTTATGGTTAATTTTTTAGTTTATCATGTTCTGTTTTATTAAAATCTTATTTAAGTGGTTTTCATCTTGCAGTAAAAAAGTCATTAAACAGGCAAGCCATAACTGAAATTATGGCAATTATGAGGCAAGAAGTGCCTAACTTAAATTTTCTTGTAGTTGCAACTAAAGGTTATGGTGTTGCGTGAAGTAAGTAGGAATATGAACTTTGCACCAGGTTTTGCCAATCTCAGCAATCTATTCCAGTGCTTGAATACCCTCACTGTTGAATTATTTTTTCTTATATTTAAATGAGATTTCCAATGTTTCAGTTTGTGCCTCTTGCCCCTTGTCACAGCATACCACAGGGAAAGGTCATTATGATGGGGTGTTGACCTTGGGGTCCCCTCCTTGACAGGGGATAGGGAGACAGTAGGGTGGAAATGCTCACGGCTCAAGATGAAGAGAGGGAGGCTGCTTACCAGTTACTGTCGTGTGCAAAACAGACTCCACTCGAGGAAAATTTATTTAATTTTTGCCAATTAAAATAAACACAATTAGTTTGTGAAACAAAAATTAAAACAACACCTTTTCCCCAAGACTTCCCAGAATCAACTTCACTTCTTCATTCCTGACTCCTCTGCCTCCATCTCCGAGCAGTCCAGTTAGGTAGGGAATGGGAGGTAGAAGTGATTCCGTAAGTTTCTCTCTGCTGCTTCTTCCTCTTCATACTTTTCCCTTACTCCAACATGGGCTCTCCATGGGCTGCAATTCCTCCAGGAAATTTCCACCTCCTCCCGTGTTGCGTCCTTGAGCTGCATGTGGGTGTCTTCTCTACAGTGGTCCTCTCCACAGGCTGCAAGGAAGTCTCTGCCCCAGTGCCTGGAGCACCTTCTCCTGCTCCTTCTTATTTGACAAGATGGAATACAGGATCAAAAGAACCAGAAGATTCGCTAAGGTCAAACTCAGCAACAGACACTGATCTTTTCCTATTCACTGAAATGGTAATTTCATCACAGAAGGTTTGATGAGGTAATGTTTCTTCTGCTGAGGACTCCCAGTGATCTTCTTGTCATTCAGTGTACATGAAATAAGTTTTCATTAAGATTTTGCATCCACTGCATACTAGTCTGGCAAGTAAATTCAGAAACTTGGGTAATGTACCACAAAACCAAATAATGAGAGTACAGCAAAAGGTGGGAAATGTTGATGGGCATTTTACTCTTCTGGAGAGATCTAAGGATCATGGAATTAGAAACTGGGATGATGGATGTTGTAGGCTGGATGGGGCCTTCTGCAGCTTGTGGAGACATGACCATCCATCCTATGTACTGATGTATTTTACTACGGACACTTGGGATATATCTTTCTCATGCCTTTTTTTGGATCTCCTGGCTCACTGGCTGCTTCCCAGAGCTGGATGTGCTGTTTCTGGATTTTTTGTGTTCTTACACACTGTCCTTCACATTAATACTAGGTTTAGGGGAATAATAGTTCTATAATAGTGTTGGTTTTATCACATTACAAAAATGATTTATGCCGATCAGCTGCAAAGATGTGTGAATTTGTTGATTTTCATACTCCTCAGTTACAATTAATTTTCAGTGAAATTTTCACCTTAGATCTGTGCCAGGGATTTGATTTGGGCTCATGGGTTGAAATATGACTCTTATTAGAGTCTTTGGGGCCTTGTATAAGACAAATGTATTCAAGGAGTTGGTGATACCTACTCGGTTGGTCCTTGCACTATGGAGTTTAGAATTCCATATGTTATTAACATAAGCTTTAACTTAAAATATCTATGGGAAAGGTAAATTTTGTCTGTATCAAGGGGTAAAATGTCTCAATCCTGATCAGGAGACTACTGTATGTGGAGAAGTCAGTGATCTGCATCACAGTTAACCTGAGTATGCCCAGGCCCATGCTGGCCTGTGCTGCCCATCCAGCATCACCTTAGGGCTGTGCTGTGCATCACAAATCTCTTAGCTGCAGGGCACACTCAGCCACATCATCCCTGCAGGCATCTCCCTCTCTGTAATGGTTATGCATCACCTGCATAGTCTTGCCTGTGTGTAAAAGTGCAAAAAGAAGCTGTGATGTGGACATCCTTTATGAATAGAATCGTGTTTTTAAAGATAATTGTAGTAGCACGAATGACTTGAAAATAGGAAATCTCTCCACAAATTGGATCTGTGTGGTGCATCTTGGGAAAATCCATCCTGGGCCCATCTGGAGCTGGGGTTCCCAGCATCTGAAGATATTTACTCAGAATCTGGTTATTCTTTACCACCTCACATCACTGCTGGGGGCAGGGGAAGGGACTCTCTTCTAAGGAGAAGGGGTCCCTTCCAGTAGAGTAAAGGTGGCCAAGGGAGCCATCTGATATTGTCAGGGGTTGTTTTCTATGTGAGTCATATGTTTTCTTGTACCCTCTGTCATTAGAATCGTTGCTGTTACTGTTAATTTTGTTATCTCATTGCTATTTCCAGCAAATTGTCCTTATCACAATCTCTGATCTTTGCCTTTTGTGCCTCCAATTCCCCTCTCCAGTGTGCTGCAGGGGAGGGAGAGGAGGAAACGGCACACGGTTTTAGAGGGAGTACTAAACTGGAGAGTACCATTCACAGCACCATCTCATTCAACTGGCTGTTTTATTAAGCCAGTTTTTGTTGGATCTTTCTTATTGAGATCCACAAAAAACCCTGCATTGTCTATCTCCTCCTCCCTGCCCGCCCCCATCCTCCTGCAAATCTGCAACTTGTTCACACCTTCTCACTTCAGGCCACGATTTCATCTTGAGTTACTGTGAAAATCCTTCTTTGCGGGCTAATTGGAAAGAGCATGTTCTTTCTCAAAGACAAAAATAACTATCTAACTAGGTGTGCTAGGACAATTGGACAATTTACTTGACTGCCTTCCCTACCCCTTGTGCAAGCAAGGCAGTATATTAGGAAGTGGGAGCAGGATGAAATTATTTAGATTTGCCAATCTGGGTGCAGTTCAAAAAGGGGCTGTGACCCTTATTATGGTCTGTTGAAGATAAACCAGATAAAATTAACGATGTGACCAGTATTTGTCATGGCATTCTTTGGAGTACAGCACTTTGGAATTCTTGGCTTTCATCAAGTTCTTATTAGTTCTTTCTCGCTCTTCCCTGCTGACATAAGTTTCCAGAGGGATTTGCCTCCCATACAGATTCAGCAATGTCATTAGCTCTTCTGTAAAAGTAAGTCATGCCAGAGCCTAATTCCTTTCTCTCTGCTGTGAGAAGCAGCATACTCTCACCTACCTCCCACAACAAATCCATGGGTGAGCACCTCCTAGGAAATTATGACAGGGACCAGGTTTGGTCCTTTTGGATATTCCATATGTGAACGGTTTTTAATGTTTAATATTAGATTTACATATTTGAAGATGTTTGGTGTTGCACGTGATTTCGATTCAGCAGTGTGATGGAGTCACAACGCAAACACAACAGAGAGATTGCAATGTCGAGTAGGATCACAAATCACATGTGATTCTTGTTACCCAGCTCCACACACTCACCATCACTGAGGGGCCCCAGGTGCTGGGAAGGAATGCCCTTCCCGTGCTGCTGACAGGGTTGTCTTCCCACTCTATAATGGCTATGAGGGCATGACACAGGTGGGTTAAGAGCCTGTCTGGGTAGCTGCACTCATGGGCTGATGAATGTGGCCAAGGTGGGGGTGCTGTGAGATTCTCTGTTTCCTCTGGCCTTTCCTGAAACACTGTTCTGCTTCAGGCACTCTTCAGCATCACTCACTCACGCAGCTTTTCTGTGAGACTTTGCCAGGCTTTAGGCTTGCACATGTGGGTATTTTCCCAAAGCTTTCTGGGTCGTTCATGAGGAAGCAACTTTGGAGTTAGAACAACTCCAAGTTCAACAATATGTAATTTGATTTGAACCAGTCTCTGATAGTGGTAAATAGTGAGCAGTCTACTCAGCTCTGATCTTTCCTCCCAAGCTTTCTGGAAGAGAGGTTAGTTAGATGATGTATTATGAGCTATAACTCAGATTTCTCATTATTCCCTATTCACAACAGTACATTTCCTGCAGGTCTATTGCAAACACATAAGGATCTTATGGGAATGCACTGCTTGGGAACCTACAGGAGCAGCAGGCTTCCTTCTTTGGGAGCATCCTATTAGAATAGGTGATGTAAGGCTCCCAAAGAGTGTAGATCCTTGATGCAAGCCCAGGCTTTGTCTGTATTTATTAAACTCTAAATGAGCTCTTCTCTGACCCAGAGACCAACGAGGTTAGTTTTGCTTTGTTTCTGACATTAAAGGACAAACATATACTCTGTAAGTCCTCCCTTGTGCTGGAGACGTTCATATGGGCAGCCCTACCCAGTGATAGTTTCTGCTGCCTGTGCAAACAGAGGGCTGTCCTGGCTCCAGAGCAGCAGCCCCTGGGCTCCAGGCTCTCCATGGCCACTTGGCAAGGGGGACGTCCCTGCCTGTCTACTGCCTGTTGGCTTGTTGTGACAGACATGACAGGACCCAAAGGCCAGCCCAGAGCATGGTCCTGGCAGTGACTCAGCCTTGATGTTGTCTGAGGCTGAAAAGTGCAGGAATGATGAGACAGGCAGATGTGCTGAGGCTTTCCCTGAACACTACCCCATTCCTCAAGTGCTCCTGGCTCAGGCACCTCCCAATCCTGCTGTCTTTGTTCAGTGTGGGTTCAGGAGTCTGTGCCTGGTTCTGCTCCCATGCATTTGTGTGGCAGATTTTTGAATGAATGGAAACCTTCAGCAGCCACTCATTGGTGGTGATGATCTGAGTAGATAACGATGGCTGGTTTGAAGTATCCTGTCCCTCTGTGTCTGGCCACCAGCTAGCTTCACCTGATGCCCCGACTTCTGGTAAAGGGAAGCTCAGCCATCCATCCACTCCCTCTCATTGTGTTATCTAGATTTTACAGACCTTATCTTACATCTGCTGGCTGCCTCCTCTCCAGCTTGAAGAGCCCGAGGCTGACAGAGCATTTTCAAGAGCTGACATTTCAGATGCCTGTGTCAGATGACACTGAATGCTGTTTTCAGTGGGAGGGACGGTAAAGGGTGCTTGAAAATATCCCTCATTCTGATTCATGTTTGTGTTGAAGAGTTGAAAAAGTTGTCTGTCTCTGCAGTGTACATAAAGTCCATGAGGTTCTCAAAATGAACTGGCTTAGGCCAGGGAAACCCACTGGGGCCTGATTTGGTATGAAAATCTCTTGGCTTAGTAATTCTGATACAAACACATCTCTGATGACCCCAGCTGATGGGCCTATTTTTAAGACTATTGATATCAATGCTCTAAGGGATCAGGTTTCAGAAGAAAGAATCTAATTTTTCGCTGACATTGTAAAATTTGAGGGGGAGGTTAGAGGTCTCTGAAGCACTTGACTCCACCAGCTGCAAAGGGAATATGATCTGGGCCAAATATAAGAACTCAGGGATTTATACATTTGTTTTAGACATTAGAATTTCATTTAAAGTGATAGTTCTCCTCACAACCATACCCTCATAAGCCTGTCCCACACCATTTATGGTATTCTAACGTTTCTGATCTGTATTTGCCTTGCTGTTGCTGTGCAGAGTCTGAAGCCCTCCAGGGAGTGAATCTCTGTGTGTCTGTGTAGGTGGACTAGTTTTTCCTCAGAGAACTATGTACACTGTTGACTGCGGCCATATTCACTCCCTTTTTTTCTGTTTCATCTTCCCAATTCTCACATAAGTATTTGCAACGGCATTCATGGCTCTCTCTGATAAGAAAAGAGGTTCCTGTGTGTCACAGAATAAGTGTTTTCCTCTTCTTAGGTGATAAAATTGCTCCAGAGAGAGCAATTTCTCCATTTCTGCTTTTGCATTGGGAGGTGAAAATATTTCCTCCTTTGGCAGTAGAAGTGTGGCTCCAGAACTGCAGAAAAAGGGTCCTTGTATCCTGTTGGACTAACTCCTACCTGTGTGATACAACAGGAGGGAGGTATCCTATGTGGCATCACATTTCCACAGGGAACCAGGATCATCACATGTTTGGCTCATGAAGAGTGTTTGCAGCATCATCTCTGTTCTCCGAGTCTTCAATATCAGGAGTCTCCAGGGGCACTAACTCCGAAAAAAAATGGAGGAAAGTTGCAGACTGCATATCTGAATGTCATGGAAGATTTCACTTAGCAACCTATTTCATGCTCAGATGAGTTCTGTCCTCCTTCCATTCAGCCAGGAATGATACATCAGTGCCAGAGAAAACAGCATGTGCTCCCTGGTCACAGAGGTATTGCAGAAAAGGGAGTCATGTTATTGGGAACTTGACAATGTCCTACAGAGACTGGACAATACTGGGCTGTAGTTGTCAGTGACTTGCATTTAGCTCCAGGGAAGGTGCTGGGCTTCACGAAGTTGGCTCTTGCCAAAGCAGCAGTTCCCTCATGTCCTCACCTGAGATGTCCCTGCAGCAATCCTGCCAGTGGCAAAGGGCAGCTAACATGCCCAGGAAACGATCCACTTACGCAATGGCTACTTGGATTGTTTGGGAACAGGTTGTGGCATGGCATCTATGAATCTGCATAACAAGGAAGTTTGGCTTCCACATCATGCAAAGCATTCAGGATGCTTCCAGCACACGCAGTGTGTTAGCAGGGAGGTATGCACAGAGCAAGGAGTTCAGAACAAGGGCACGGAACAGGCTGGGTGCTGATATGAGCACAGCTTTGTCCTCTCAGAAAGGAAAAGGGAAATTAATGGTTTGGCCATTAAGACTGAAAGAAGAAAATGCTGGAAATGTGTTCCTTGAATTGTGATGGTCAAATTGCAGATGATGAGAGAACCATTTTTAGGCTGTATAACTGTGCAGGAGAGTGTGTATTTGTGTGAGAGTTTGTGTCTCTGTGGAAATGAACAGGGGTTCTCACATAGATCTGCGTTTTCTATTGCCTTAAAACAAATGCTCTGCCATCTCTTCTGCCAGGAAATGTCCCAAATAGACAAGCCTGATTTTCCTGAGGCAAAAGGCTTTTACTGATAGCTCTCTGAGGACATATTGGGCTGGACACTTTGATCACAAATCCATCATTTTGGTGGTTTCTCTCCCTTTTATTTTGGTCTATGTGCTTTCCATCAAGCTTCCTCCCTGTCAGCACTGAGCAAATAACACGTGTGGCTAATACAGAAAAGAAATAGGGAGGTTGGTGCCTTCCCAGCCAGGTCAGCCAGAGGAACTCGCTAAATATGTTTGTCATTCACTTGTTGTCTCAGACACTGCCAGAATATTTTGAGCAGCAAAGGCCTCTGCAGCCCTGCTAGCTGAAGGGCATCAGCTGGCAGATTGGCTGTCTGGTGGGAAGCATTCCTTTCCTTATCTCCCAGTGCTCAGTGCCTGACTGCTTTCCACCTTAACAGCAGCTTTCCACGCAGGATTTGTTCCTGAGGTTTTCTTGTCCGATAACAAGGCTGAGTCTGGCACTGTGACAGAGACAAGACTGCCACAGATCCAAGTCCAGGTCCAACCAAGTAGTGAGGCTGAGCAAGAATTTCCAGAAGGCAGAGGCACATGGAGAACACATATGCAACACGTATGTACATATATACACAGCTGGCCACGTATCAGCACAGGTGAACACACTGAGCCCTCACACAAACACTGAGACCACAAGAGACCTCACCTCATTCCCCTCGGGCAGTTCAGGATGAGGTCCCAGTAGAGCTAGTGTAGATGCTCATAGCTACAAAGGGAACCTTCTGGTACCTGGGCATAGACACTCCGTGTGCCCAAGACCTGTCCCTGGATCCCAGTCTCCTCAGGCCACATGGTGTGTTCCTCATGACTTGTACAAAGGCAGCTCTGGGAGCAGTTAGATATCTGAAGGAATCAGAGGACTTTCCCACTTCTTCAGATAACCTGTGCTTGATTACCTACTGCCATTTTACAAAGCAAGGTTTGCCTGCATTGTTTATGGATATAACTTATATAATTTTTAGTGTGTGGTTCAATGTTTCCTTTTAATGTTCTGCTAACAACAAATGCTTTTTTTTTTTTTTTTTTTTTTGGGTGCAAAATACTGGCTTCCCAAGCTCCTGAATTATGTCTTGTTGAAACATGCAGAAACCTGCAGCCTGTGATTTTTCCAGAAGTGTTTGTATGTCTGGGCTCCAGCAGCTCCAGTTCTCTGATGACAGTAATATTTTTGCAGTTGTCACCAGATCTGCCATTGTTCTGAGCTTGCCTTTCTAGAGCAGAAGACAAGTGCACTGCTGCTGAACTGTACTGCATAATGGACCAGTTGCTGTCACTCATATGGATAAAACTCTTCCACATTGTTCAGCAAGGGCTAAATGGCTGGATAATGAAGAGGAGAGAATGAACTGGGGTTACATATTCCTTCTCTTGTGCTGGACTTGACTTCAGTGTATAGGTTCCTGATGGAGGACCCCTTCCTGCCATTTGGACACAGGGTTTGTTCTTGATGTGCACTGACATCTGACTCATGCCTGGTCCCAAAAATACTGACATTGCTCCTTTCCTCAGTTCAGAAAAGTAATTGGTTCACTTTGACCCTGCTCCATTCCCACATCTGTGAGTCAGAAATTAGAGCCATGTCTAAATGTGTATCACAATGGATTTTCTCTCCCAAATCTTTTGTGATAACGTTTTCTGGTTGCAGAAATTGCATAGCAAAATTTGTGCTGTGGCTGCACTGTGCCCAGTCTTGGTGTCAGAAAGTCAGAAAGGCACTGCATGCCTGTGCTGCTATGCAGCCCAGAGACTGTACTACTACCATTAATTTCTGTTACATCACATTTCATCGAGAGTCTTATTCACTATTCTTGTTTTATTTATATGTTTTCTTTTTGAAATTCTTTCTTAAGGTGCAGTTAATTTTTATTTCTTACCGTACTCCACGGTTTGGGTCTCTGTCTTTTTGTTTTTCAATTTCTTTCTCTCTGGGCTACTTATACCTACATCCTTTCTGAGGTTGTTCTGCTGGGAAGCCATTCCTGCTAATCATTCCCATGGGCTAATCAGGATAGAATCCCTGATAATGTTAGTACCATTGATTTGAAGATATTTGAAGCTGGTCCACACCCAACATTTTGATTATTTCTGATAATGTCTGCAACGGGATTTGGTAACAATATTGGTTAAGCAAATTCTTATCTCAAACTTCTTCCCTTCTGTGTACAGAGAAATTTTTCTGATACTGTACCTGACCTGAATAAAGGATTAGACAAAGTTAAAAGTAACTATGCCAAAAAGAGAGCGTCTCATAGTCTCTTGTGTCTCTTCCATTTTGAATTTTCTTCACAAATGAACTGCCTACACTGAATCCCATTGCCCTAGGAAAGATCTTAGGCCTGGGATGAAAGTAACAATGTCATGGACAAATCTTTCTCATCTAAATAGAGAAATGAGCTACCATAAACAGAAAATTCTGTTTTCCTTGATAACATTTTAGATATCTTTTTAGATATAATTGAGCACAGCTCTGGACTGGAGTGGTTCTGGCCTCAACCAGAGAGATGGCAGTAAGCTTGTGTTGCTGCTACGGAATTTCTCTGATCCAGCCTGAGCACTGAAGTACCCAGCACTGATGATGACACCTTTTTTTACACTTTTTTTTTATTCTACAAAAGCTGTGTTGGTACTTGCAGCATGTTTTCTTCCTTATTTAGCAGTATTTATTGATACATAAATCACAAGTGCTGGGATATATTCTCAGATTCACACCTGAGTCCCTCTTAAAGCCTGATATTTTATTTGCAATTTCCATTTCCCTGGCATTGATTTGAACACTGTTTATATGCACCAGAAAATAATTCCGTTCCCTCAGATTTTAATTCTCTTAGCAATATTGGATAAGTACCCTCTATTCTTGGTGCATTTCTACTCTTCTATTTATTCCAAAACCTATTGTAAAAAAAAAAAAAGTGGGAATATTCCTAATTGCTCTCTAGTGAAAAATCAGCTTTTCTGCACAAGTCTGTGCTCTTTTTATAGCCTGATCATCTGTTGGCTTTTTGGATGCTCTTGAAATCTTCATTGCAACCAAAAAACTCACAAGTAACTCCCATGGGATTTTTGGTAATCCAGAGCTAGCTCCTCAAACAGCTTTCATTTAAAAATAATTTTTTCTTTTAATCAAATTGATAAAAATTATTCTTGGTGCAGCACTGTTGCTATTAGGGCATGTCTCTGAATGGTCAACAATAGAACCAATATGCCTTCAGACTGCCATTGCTAATCCTATCACGGAAGCAATTTTAATCCCCTGCTATGAACAGTATTTTTTCTTCTTTATACTCAGCTGTACCAGATGTGAATCTTGTCAGATAAAAGACTAAACTGTGATTCAGAAGTAATGAAAACCATCAAGATCTCAAAAAAAAAAAAATAAAAAAAGGAAAAAGAGGAAAAAAAGGGGGTCAAATCTTATAAATCTATGGATTATTCAGTCCAACACTTTATTTGAGAAACATTCTCCGTGGGATTCGCAACTTGCCTGTGCTGTTGTCAGCCATGCTGTCAGTATGACAGGGCATGCTGGAGGCATCGGTGTTCTCTATGGACCCCTGATGAGCTCTCTGACAGGGAGTGCTCAGCTCCTGCTGCAGCAGCAATTCTGCTGCCCTCTGTGTAAAACGAGAGCTTCCAGGAATGTTAGCACCAAAGAAACAGAATTGCTGAAACACTGATCATTCAGAGCAAGGCTTCTCATCCCAACACTTCCCAGTATTAAGATGCAGCTGGACACTGGACTCTGGAGATGGTAGGACACACTTTCCTTAACCTAACATCCTTTTCTCCTGTTGACTAATGAAGTGCATGGATTTGGTGAAATGCATGCTTCCCTGCAGGAAGTGTCTACTCCAAAGAGGTGTTGTAGTGCTATGTAGTTCAAAAATTCCATATGAGGTAGGTGTGGAAGGGTTAATTGTTTTTTGAGTAAAAGAGGTTGATGAACAGAACCACCAAAACCTTAAAAATATTCAGGGGGAGAGATACAGAATAGGTACAGGGAAATTTTGGCCATAGCAAAGGTAAGCTAGTATTTCTGGGGCTAGAACTTGTGAAGACTGCCCTGTCCCATGCACCAAAGCACGGAGGGGCTTTGAAGATCCTTCTGTCTCCTAATTGTACTCTCTTGAGACTGCTTCAAGGTTAATTTTTTCAATGCATTTATGGTATAGCTTAATGCTATAGCATAACATGCCACATAAGTATGTACAATGTTTCACACTTCTGTATTTCAGAATAGAGAGAAGGAAGAGAGAAACTGCAACTCCAGAGATATCTCAGCATCACTTGACTGTGAAGTGGAGCAGAAGGTAAAAATATAATACCTGGGCAGGTGCTGAGTGAATATCAATGCTGCACAGTTACTTAGGCTCCTCCTGTCTTTCCAGGAAGCATCCATGGAAGAGATCTGGAGAGTGGGTCCTGGATGAGGACATGACCTTCAGGATGCCCTTTCCATCACTCACCAAAGCAGCTGAGGAGCTCCTGTTACAGAACAGGTGTGTAGGGTGAGAAGGCTGGGTGGTGTCTGGGTAGAACAGTCAAGAAAGACAACAGGTGGTAGAAGGAGTTGAAGGTGGAGAAGGATTTGGATCAAAAGGGAATGAGGGTTACTAAAATAATTCAATTTTGAAAAGTGACTGCTCATCCTAGAAAGCATATGAGAACATGTTAGGCAGTTGAAATCACTGACAGATAACAGGTGTCGTAAAGGCACCTGTTTTTGATAACCTTGCTTTTGAATGCCATGGTTTGAAGAAACATGCGTATCATCCTTATCTGAGATGTGGCTGTACTCTTCTGAAGAATTGTCACATGTTACTTATGATCTAAAAACCAGTTTTAACACCTTCTGCAGCAGAGTAAAATTCAGGCAGTTACATACAGAACTATTGTGGGTTATGTTGTATTATATTTTTCATGCCCGTTTCCCCCTCAATCCCACAAGGGCTCATTCACAATCTCAAATCACTCCAAGGAAAACCAAATTTTTCTCTGTATTAATTCTAAGCATCTCCTTGTTTGATTTCAGTAGTCTGTATTGCAATGTGGAGGCATAGACATAGTCCGTTCTTCATTAAAGCCAGACTTTTGGCTACCGAGGGCAGGTGTCTTTCAGGATAGGACAAACATTAAAAAGTGTTTTGGAATACCAAAAGAGGAGGAAATTACGAACACTTCCAAGAGCATTTAGGGAGGGGAAAATTCCTGCCTAGCTTAAATTCTAATACTTTGTGCACTGATTTGTGTGTCTGCCATGAAGACCTTCACATTTAGACTCTGTGTCTAGAAGTATTGCCAGCTTGCAAAGTAGTCGGATGTCATGCAAAGCCCGAAGTGTGAACCCATTCTCTCCACTCTCCAATGAGTGTCCCACATTCTACTCATCCTTTTCAGTCCCCACAAGCCCTTCTGCTTTCCCAAGCTGCCCCACTGCAGTGTTTTCAGCCTTTTCTTTTATCACTGCTCACAAGGCTTTGGGATATGAGGAGGCACCAGAGACAACCTGCCTGCCCCTCCTGCAGTGCCAGGACAAAGCAGAGATTCAGAGAACAGATCTGTTTCTCAAGGCACTCTCTTACTCTTCTTAGCAAGGCACCCATTGTAGGGTATTGGGCGTGATATGGGTGGGTGGACAGTGGGTTCACAAGAGCAGTGATCAAAAGTGCTGATGCTTTTGTGCCTGGGAGACACAGTCTTCCATGCCCAAGCTGTTGAAGGTCAGAGAACTCCATAGTCCACATGGGGCAGCAGCTCTAGTGGAGCTCATCAGCTGTATCTATTTTAAACCTTCTCTTAGAGATGTTCCTTTAGGCCAGTTATGGCCCATGTTTTTCCCAAGATCAGTTACCTGTGCATCAGCACATTTCAGATCACAAGCAGTCTGACTCCAGAAATAGTGTGTTGATGCAAAATGACTCCTGTCCTCCAGCTAAGGCAGCAAATCAAAAGTGAGGAGAAATTGGTTTTCCTTACTCATCCCTTTAATATTCTGCTCCGATTCCAAAAAGTCTCCAGCCATGCTTTCCAGGATGGCTGGTGGCAAGGCCAGGTCAGCACAGTGCAATGGGTGTGATTTCTCTCCCTTTCCCACCTGTGCAGTTTGAATTCTGGCCTGAGGTGTTATCTCTTAAGGAACCTGCAATGTTACCTTTTATCAATTGAGCATTTAGGAACAAATGCTCAGGCCGTAATTTCTTACAGATGAGAGAGGGGCCCCAACAGTTTCATGTGCTTCAAGTGCATCCTGATTCTTCCACAGTCAGACCAGCTTGTCCATTTTGGAGGGTGATTGCAATAGTGTCCAAAGGGAAGAGGGATTTTTGGCACTGAAATGTGGTCCCCAAAGTTGTTGTGATATTTACTAGTCTGTCAGCAGGTTTAAAAAGGTACCCAAGGCTTCTTTTCCTTGTTGCCCAGATATCACTGGCACTAATGAAGTTTTCACAGCTTCACACTTAGAGATGATGTCTCTGAGGAGCATCACTTACAGTGACACAGGAGTCAATACAGGGCATCATCTTTTCCTTAAATATATTTAGCTTCTGCCTAGCAAACTACTTCCATATTTAGTCATAACATGGGAGGATTCCTTGGGTGTAAATCTCAGTGTGTTTGGGAGGAGGAGGACCTCCCAATCCTGAACGCTGTGGCTGCAAACACACTGCCTGCTGTGGTCAGTGCAAAAGGCTGTGCAATATGTCCAGCTCCCTTTCCCAGCTGTTTCACAGCTTTTTGAAGTACTTGCTCTAAATGCAGAGTTGTAGAGACAGCCAAGAACCTTGAGGGACCTGAAAGTGTCTCTGTAGTCAAAGCCAAGTCTCATTTACCATTCCCCACATCTGCCTGTAGAATCTTCCCTCAGCAGCTACCTGACGTGCCAGGGTCTAGTGAATGGCTGCTCTGCGTGTTAAGCTGCAATGCTGCTTCCTGTGCAGGTTGCCTCCAAACACCTATTCCAGACAAAGCAAGCTCTAATATGAGTGTCATTGTGATCTCCCAGTGGGTACGATCTTTTTCCTTCAGGGTGGAGGTACCTGTGTTCTCCAGACTCGCCACCTGCTCAGGCTCCACAGCACAGTCAAGAATGGCCAGGGTTGGGAAACATCCTTGCTGCCTTGCTCTTCCTCATGGCCAGCTTTTCCTCATTTTCATCCTGCTCATGCATTATATTCTGCAGTGTTACCCCATGTGGGATGAAAAAAAAGCCAGGGTCTGTCAGCTACTTTTTTCCACCCAGTGTTCAGTTCTGTTATAGAACAAAGCTCATGCATTGCTGCAAAAGGAAGGCAGGAAGCGCTGTTTGGCAGCACGGAAACACCATGTTTGGTGTTTCTCTGTATTCTCAGGGTGTCAGATTAGGACATTTCTTTATGGTGCCATGTTAACAGAGTTGCTCTCAATTCCAGTGTTGGAAAATAAAAACGGTTCCTTTTGATGTGTGTGCTTGTAAACTTGTAAAGCATAGGTTTACAATTTCTCTTCTCATAGAACATTATTTATTTAATATTTATTTATTCTAACTTTAAAACACAACTGCATTGCTGGGAAACACTGTAGTGCAGTGTAAAATACTTTGTTTGCCCTCATGCCTATTACTCTTACTGTAGTTGGAGTACTGGAGTTTTTGAATCTTACTCCAGAAAATTCAGAAGTTTACTCCTGAATATTAGTTGTTTGAACACAATCAACACTTTAATAACTACAGAACTAAAATGTAACTATTGCTTTGTGTGCAAAGGAATCTACGGTCTTTAGTCTTTAGACACTGACAAATTTATAAAGACTCATTGCAGGAAGTGACCAAGAGGGTTCACATTTTGTGCAGCCCTCAGGTCACTTGGCTGTGACATTCTCACTCTTCCTCTCCTATCTTCTTGCCATGAAACTCCCGGCTCTTCACTCGGAGCTTGTTGACCTGTGACTCTGCAATGTCAGCCCGCTCCTCGGCTTCCTCCAGCTCGTGCTGGATCTTGCGGAACTTGGACAGGTTGACATTGGACAGCTCCTCCTGTGTGGGGAGAGAGAATCAGGGGTGAGGAGCAGAGGGCAGGGGTTTTGCTCCTGCTGCATCTCGGCCTTATGGGGCTGCAAATCTCCATCCCCCTCCCACCACTGCTCACACATCAGCCTCACACAGAACTCCTCATCCTCCCCTTTTCAGGATGCTACTGGGACAAGCTTCACCAGGACTATGTCACATGTGAGGAGCAATTTCACCCCTTGGATTTGTCATTTCTGCACTTATTCTCCCACTTGTTTGGTGCTCATGTACCAGGGGGGTATATCTGGATGACAAAGTCCCCCTCCTCAACTGGTGATTTTTAACATTTCCCGAATTTCTGGTATTCCTCTCCTGGACACCTGTGTGACACCCACAGAAAGCTATGCTTTTCATTTCCCTGAGCAATAATAACAGCTTCCTCAGCTTGTCTCTTGTAGGATTTCACTTTCATTTGCAGCTTGTCCACCAGATCCTGCAGCCTGAGAATATTCTTCCTGTCTTCCTCAGACTGGAGGGTTGGCAAACAGGAAAGAGTGAATTATTGCTCTCTGCACACCACAATATAGCATTTATCCTTGGAGCCCATGAGAACATCTCTTGTTTGTTGCAGTGAGGGTGCATCAGCCCAGGGAGACCTCCTGCCTTACCTGGTAGGTCAGTTCCTTCACCCTCCGCTCGTACTTGCGCACACCCTTCACGGCTTCAGCGCTGCGCTTCTGCTCAGCATCAACCTCCCCTTCCAGCTCCCGCACCTGCAAGGACAAGCCCAGCCCTGCAGCTTCCCTGGCAATGTCTCTCCAAGGACAGCCTCACTCACACACAACCCCAGCCCTACACACCCTGGCCTCCAGCTTCTGGATCTGCTTCTTCCCTCCCTTCAGTGCCAGCTGCTCGGCCTCTTCCAGACGGAGCTGCAGATCCTTCACGGTCTGGTCCAGGTTCTTCTTCATCCTCTCCAGGTGGGCACTGGTGTCCTGCTCCTTCTTCAGCTCTTCTGCCATCATGGCCGCCTGATCAGAGCAAAGGGTCAAAGCCATTTTAGGACTGGAGATATCTGGGGGAGACTCCATTCACCATCAGCAATGCCAGGAGCACTCAACTCACATCTGTGATGGCCTTCTTGGCCTTCTCCTCAGCATTGCGGGCTTCCTGGATGGTATCCTCCATTTCACTCTGGATCTGGGAAATGTCTGTTTCCAGCTTCTTCTTGGTGTTGATCAAGCTGGTATTCTGTTGAAGGAAAAAAGCATATTTTTTTTTCCGGTTGCCCCTTACTATATTTAGAAAAATCAAATTACCTATTTGTATTTATGTTTTTTTTACAGTTTTATATGAAGAATACAAATAACTGATAAATGGCAATGGTAGACTACTGAAGACTAATTGTTATATTACAATTAAAAAAGGAAAACAGACCTACTGGTAATTTCAATTCGCTAAATACTGTAGGTGTTATATGTCTTCAACTCTAGAACCTACCTGAGTGTGGAGGAGCTGAACTCTCTCACTTGCATCCAGAAGCTCCTGCTCAGCCAATTTCCTTGACCGCTCTGTCTGCTCCAGGGCTGCCCGGAGCTCCTCAACTTCAGCCTGCAGCAGGTTTGCCCTGCGCTCCACCATGGCCACCTGCTCCTTCAGGTCATCCTGTGTCCTGAGAGCATCATCCAAGTGCAACTGAGTGTCCTGGAAAGAGAGATAAGGCAGATTAGGAGGCATATTTTTCCTATTTTCTTACTTTCCATTTTAATATTTATATAGAAAAGATAGAACTGTAGAAGAGGAATATTTGTAGCTGTGTCAGAAACCAGTGAGCACCTGGTATGTAATGCCACACCTTGAGCACTGCCTGGGTGTTTCTCAGGTTCTTCTGGGCCTCTGCAGCCATGCGGTTGGCGTGGCTCAGCTGGATCTCCATTTCATTCAGGTCTCCCTCCATCTTCTTCTTCAGCCTCAGGGCTTCATTCCTGCTCCTGATCTCAGCATCCAGGGTGCTCTGCATGGAGTCCACAATTCTGAGGTGGTTTCTCTTCATCTGGTCAATCTCCTCATCTTTCTCTGCTATCTTCCTGTCAATCTCAGACTTCACTTGGTTGAGCTCCAGCTGCAGGCGCAGGATCTTCCCCTCTTCATGTTCAAGGGAAGCCTGCAAAAAATATAAAAACTAGTAATTATAAAAAATAACAATGTCAACAACTGTACATGAATTGTTATACTAAAGAATAATGTATAACCAGATGTCTGAGATTCCAGGAAAGGAAAAAAAAAGCATACCCATGGATTCAAAGATTTTAGTGGTGTGAAGAAACCCTGCTTCCTGTGCCTGGACTCAATTCCCAATGCATAGAACTTCATAAATGTTACCAGAAGTTGCCAAACTGTTGTAACTAATCAATTAACAACAGAAGGCTTTACCTCAGCTTCCTCCAGAGCAGCCTGGATTTCCAATTTCTCCTGCTCAACCTGCTTCTTGACTTTCTCCAGCTCATGAATCGCCTTTCCTTGCTCTGCAATTTGCTCCGTGAGGTCAGAAATCTCCTCTGCAAGGAAGGGTGAAAAGCGGCATTGTCAGGCACAGAGCAGAATGGAGAAGGGCTCTGGTGCATGAAGGTGCCAGGCATGTTCTTATCCCTGCAGGCACAGACCCGTTAAGTGTGGCAGATAGACAAGCTTGTGAGAAAGCCCAGTGAGGAGCAGAGGGCCAGGGACTTACGCTGCAGGTTCTTGTTCTCCCGCTTCATTGTTTCCAGGTGGTCCAAGGACTCCTCATAGGCATTCTTCATCTTGAACAGCTCCGTGCTGAGAGAGCGCGACTCCTTCTGCGAGGCCTCCAGCTCAGCCTGCGTTTCCTCATACTTCTGCTTCCATTCTGCCAGGATCTGAAGAGAAACGGGCTGTGAGTAGGGATGTGGCTATATTGGGGGCATGCTCTGGCCAGGAGTGCTGGTGCTGGAGGCCAACAGACCTTGTCAAAGTTCTTCTGCTTCTTATCCAGAGCAGCACAGGCAGCGTTGGATCTCTCCACGTCAATCATCAGGTCCTCCACTTCATTCTGCAGCCTCTGCTTTGTCTTTTCCAGGGAGGCACATTTGGCATTGACAGCCTCAACATGTTCCTCTGCATCCTGCAGGCGCTGTGCCAGCTTCTTCCTGTGTTAAACATATCCCATGGTTTCAGAGAAAAGGGGAATTTTTGGCATGTGGTTGGTGGGCTTTTAATAACAGAATGTTTTGCAAGTTCAGTTCTAAGTGCAGCTCACAGTCAGCAAGCAAGTCAATTCTGTGCTGCTTTTCTCAAGAGCATGGTTAGCCATTTCACAGTATGTGGTCCACATTCTTCTTCCATTTTCCTACATATTATATTGTTTTTCTCTGCCATTCCCTGTCTTCTACATGTTTGCCTGTGATATTTTTCCCACCCCACATGCATTACAGAATTTATTTGCTATTCTCCCTTCACCCTACCCCCAGCAGAACACTGACTTCCTCCTGACAATGTCACAGTGGTCTCCAAGAATTTCTGGTCATAATCTCTGCCAGCCTTCTCCACTTTCCCCACGTACTTGGCCTCCTCGAGCTCCTCCGTGCGCTGAATCGCATCCGTCTCGTATTTGGTTCTCCACTGGGCCACTTCGCTGTTGGCCTTGGACAGGGCGCGCTGCAGCTCCCCCTTGGCCTCCTGCTCCTCCTCATATTGTTCCCGGAGCAAGTCACAGTCGTGGCGAGCGGACTGCAGGGCGTGGGCCAGGGCGTTCTTGGCCTGCAGCAACAAGAGTATTGGGTCATGGAACAGAAATATCACAGGAAATTTGACTGAATATTAATTGGACACTGGATTATGCTTCTATGCAAATAGACAACCACACACTCAATATGGAAAGAAGCTGGGCCTGACAAAAGGAATGGTGGATAAACTCTAGGTAAAAGTTAGCATGAGAAGACTTGCATCAAATTTCATGAGTGAATTTTTTTCCCTGTGTCATCGTGATGGTTCAGTAGTCACATAAGTGTCTGAAGCACTTCTAAGAGGAGGAATCACCTTTATCTCTTCCTCCAGATGCCTCTTGAGTTCCTCAATCTGTTGGGTGAAAGCCTGTTTGCCTCTTGACAGCTGAGAAACCAAAGCATCCTTCTCCTCAACCTGGCGTGAATATTCACCTGAGAAAATTTGCAGATACACAACAGTTGCAATGCCATTGATGGTGATACTGCAAACATTTGGAGATGTAATACCAGGTAGTTCACAGTCCATGCTGAAACTTATGAACCCATTTCAAGCAGTTCGCATGTGACAAAAAGTGTGTTGGACAGACCATGTGCCCAGAAGAGTAATTTTTGCATTAGCTCTGAGGCATTTTTGATCTGCACATGTAGATGTCTGTGTCTCACCTGACTCTGTCTGCAGACGAGCTCTTTGAGCATTGAGGTCGTTGATCATGCGCTGATGCTCTTCTTCCCTGGTCTTAATCTCACTCAGCTGATCTTCCAGTGTGCGACACATCTTCTCCAGGTTTGCCTGTGTTTCAGCACAAGGAAAGTGATGAGTTAACCATCCACACTCTAAAGAAGGCCAGGTGCAAGAAATTGTGTTGTATTGCTTTGGGTCAATGAGCCTATAAAACATTTGTGTACCTTGGCTTTGGAGACAGACTCCATGTTGCTGGCCAAGTCATCAATCTCCATTTTCAGCTCACTCTTCTCCTTCTCCAGCTTCTGCTTCACGCGTTGCAGGTTGTCGATCTGCTCCCCCAGCTCAGCTGTGCTGTCCGCGTGCTTCTTGCGCAGGGCAGCAGCCGTGGCTTCATGCTGCAGCGTGGCCTCTTCCAGGTCACGGCGCATCTTCTGGAATTCTGCCTCACGCTTCTTGTTCATATCAATCTGAGCTGCTGTCGCCCCTCCTGCTTCTTCCAGGCGCTCGCTGATCTCCTCCAGCTCCCTCGACAGGTCAGCCCGATGCTTCTCTGCTTTAGCGCGAGAGGTTCGCTCTGCCTCAATCTCCTCCTCCAGCTCCTCAATACGGGCCTGGAGAA
>VWZW01007865.1:13656-26577 GCA_013397115.1 Edolisoma coerulescens | reverse complement strand
TCTTCCCAGCTGGAGTGTGCTGAGGGTCTTCTGCCGTTCCCTCTGGACACATCTTGGCCAATGTGTTCTTCCCAGTCGGAAAATTCTTCCCAGTTGCAGACATCTCCTGGGGACAGCCCTTCCTTGATGTATTCTTCCCAGTCTGAGCGGTGTTGGGAGCTGTTGACTTCTCCCTGGGACAGATCTTCCTCCGGAAATTCTTCCACTTCCTGGGAGAGCTCCTGCTCAGGGCACTCTTTCTCCTGGGACACTTGTTGGGAGTTGTTCCTTTCTCCCTGGGACAGCTCTGTCTCTTCCTCACCTTCCCCTTGGGGCAGCTCTGGGTCACTGAAGGATTCCCAGTCACTGTCCCAAGCCAAGCTCTCCTGGCTGCCGTGCTGTGTCAGCACTGAGTATGCCAGCACCAACTCTGACCGCTCTGCCACTATGCACCCCTGCTGCTCACTGTGGGCCTGGGCTCCCAGCTGGACGGGCACGGGGCTGGGGGACTGTGCGGGGCAGGCACCGGGCTCTTCTGTCTTTGGGCTGTGGCTGTTCCTTCTACAGCCATCCACTGCTGCAGGGCATATTCTTCTCCCTGCTGCTGCTTTGGTTCCAGCAGCTCCAGCAGTGCCTGGCTCAGCATCTCCCCGCTGATGTTCTGCTCCTGGTAGAGTGAAGCCTGGCTGCTGTCCGGGCTGTTGAAGGGGACCCTGGCTAGGCTCTGTGTCCCTATTGATGGCAGCTCCTCAATGACAACAGAAGGAGTTGCTGCCTTTTCCTCCTCCTGAGCGAGAGGCTCGGGGGGCTTCTCCTCAGCAGCTCCGGCCGGGGCAGCAGCTGCCGGCTCGGCCTCCGTGGGACTGCCCGGGGCAGGAGAGGGGCTGGGCAGGGCAGGCGCTGCCTCTGCTGCCTCCTCTGTGCCCACGGGGCTGGGAGAGCTGGGCCCCTCCGGGGGACAAGGCTGGGGCTCCTCGTCACCCATGGGGCGCGAGGGTCTGTCCCAGATCTTGGAGCTGATGTCATGGACACACTGGGACAGCTCCTGGCTGCTCACATGCTCTTCCCTCTGGGACACCTTTCGGTCACTCACATCTTCCCATCGGGGCAGCTCTTGGGCTCCACTGTGTGGTCCTTGGGACAGCTCCTTGTCACTGCTGTCTCTTGCTTGGGACAATTCTGCTTCTCTGCTGTCTTCCCATCAGGAGAGGTGGGAGTGCACATCTTCCCACGGTGAGAGTTCTTGGCACTTCTCACCTTCCCTCTGGGACAGCTCTCAGACATTGTCCCGTTGGGAATCCTGTGGGACTCACATCTCTGTAGGGACAGCTCATGGGATCTCTCGTCTTCTTCGCATTCCAGCTCCTGCTGCCTTCTCACGTCTGCTTCCCATTGGGACACCTCTTGGGCTGTCACACGTTCTTCCCATTCCCACTCCTCTTGGTGCGTCTCACCGCGTTCTTCCCCAAGCCTCTCCTCTGGGCTGGAGCCTGCAGGGCAGCTCCACCGAGAACAATTCCTCTTCCCATTGCTGGAGTCTCCTTTGGTGTGGGAAAGAAAGCAAGAAAGGAGAATTCCTGCCTTCCCCTCTCTCACGGCTGGGTAAGTCCTCAAACTTCCCTCCTGGTGCTCCCACAGAGAGGAACGCTGGCCTAGGGACTCTCTGCTGTTGGATATCGGGCAAGGGAGGAGGGAGACAGAAGAAATGGGTGAACATCCAGTCCTAAATACTCATGTGGGTTATGGATTCATCAAGGTTGGAAGAGACCTTCAGGATCATCCAGTCCCACCAGCATCACCCCAAACCCTGTCCCCAAGGGCCACATCCAGACTCCTCCTGAACACTCCCACAGACAGTGACTCCACCACTCCCTGGGCAGCTCATCCCAAGGCCTGACCACTCTTCCAGAGAATGTTTTTCTAATAACTATTCTGAACCTCCCCTGGTGCAACTTCAGGTCATTTCCTGGCATCTATTCCCTTGGATAGGGCAGTACAGACCGACACCCAGAATTTTCCTGGGAGCCTGGCAGACCCTCCAGAGCACTGACCCCGTTTATCAGCTCCCTCAGTGCTCTTTCCATGTCCTTCCCAGCAACTTTCCCCAGCAATCAGCGTGAACCACATTTTCAAGCCATGCCACGAATGTTCAGCCACAGCTACAGAAACTCAGGGCAGCTTCAGCATCTTCCTCCCTCAGGGCTGTGCTTCCCCAACCAAAACACTCGGCACCGTCTCCTCGAGAAGGAAGAATTTTATTGTTTCCATGTGACAGGTTTCCCTGGGAATGACCAGGACAGCTCTCTAGACAGTCTCTCTCATGATTTTGGTGAGCTTCTGGATCTTGGACCTTGTTGACATGTCCACGTACTTCTCCCCGATATTGACAATCATGCCACCAAGGATCGATGGATCAGTCTGAGGAAGGCACATTGAACAAGAAGTCGATTAGCAGAAGTTTGTTAGCACAGGATACACGCTTTACACTTGCAAAAAAAAACCCCAAAAAAGCCAAAGCTTTCCAAAGGTTTTTTTTTGAGATAACTTTGTGGCCATTGCATTCCAAAGTCAAAATTTTAGGAATTAAAACATCATCAGGTCTACAAGAAAGCACAGAACTATGTAACAAAGCAAGTGGATTCAATAAAATCTTTTGTTTTTATAAAAATCAGAGACACAGAAACCCTTAACATCAACTTAGTGAAACTTATTTGCAAGTCCAAAATCCAGACCTTGGTTTCCAGCTTCAACACCTCTCCTTTAGCCAAGAACCCGTTCAGAGTGCTTTTCAGTTCAGTGAGGCTGGCCTCATCCAACGGCTGAAAGAAAACAACAGAAAAGAAGGAAAATGAAGGACTTAAAAATATGCAAATCTTATAATGAGGACCCAAATTTTGTCTTCAGGTCCCTTTGAAGACACTCTTCCACCAGCAGGGCAGCATTCTGGAACAGGGATACCCCAAGGACAGCACAGGAACAACAACCATTTTGTGCCCTCCTTATTTCATGAAACATTTTCCTGATTGAAAGAACAGGGGCAGCTCTACGTGCAGACCAGCCTGACTTTTGTCAGCCCCTGGGTTCACACCCAGGGAGGAAAAACGTGACCTGGGGAGCTGCAATGGGATGAACAGGTCTCATTTTGGACCAGGAACTGCTGGATATCAATCCCCACTTTGCAGCAATTTGAAAGCTTGGCAGAGGTGGGACACGTCCTCACCGCCCTCACAGCAAGTACTTCGATCACAGAGCGCAGCATTAACTGGGAGACGTTTGTCTTTGGTCCCACTCCCTGTTCTCTTGATCCAGAGCTTCCCAGCCCACCTGTGCCGTGGTGACCGTGCACACCACCTCTCCTCGGAAGGCGCTCATGATCTTCCCGAAGGCAGAGACGATGCCCGGGGTGTAACGCAGGCGGCCGTTCTCAGCCAGCAGATCTGCAAAACAGCCAGGCATCCAGGGGTTAAAGCACCACCGGAGGCAGATCCGGGCAGCCAACAGCAATTCCAATGGATGGCACTGCCGCGATGTTCTCCTGAAGTCACTCACTCATCAAGTTGACAGTGATTGGGGACATCCTCTCTCTTGCCAGGGCGTCATTCACGGCTTTTTGTTTCACTGAGCTCTTGGTGTGAGGGTTCATCACCACACTGGCCAGCTTGGGGTCCTTCAGGAGGTTCTGGGGGGATACACAAGGACAAAAGGCCAGGAGTTTTCCAGGCATCACAAAGCTCACCTGGAACAGCCAGGGCAGGCAACACAGGTATTCCTGGAGTGAGAACAAAGAGCTCTGGAGCTGATGGGAAGTGAAATGGCAGCTCCAGCTATAAAATCAGGGAATGGTTTAAGTTGGAAGGGACCTTAAAGATCGGATGGATCCAGTCCCACCCCCTGCCATGGGCAGGGACACCTTCCACTGTCCCAGGCTGCTCCAAGCCCTGTCCAACCTTGAACACTTCCAGAGGTGGGGCAGCCACAGCTGCTTGGGGCACCCTATGCCAGGGCCTCCCCACCCTCAGAGGAAGGAATTCCTTCCCAATACCCATTTAAACACCAGGGCCACAGGCAGGCAGTACAGGTGCCTGTGGACTGGGACTCTCACAGGTCGCAGGAGCCCAGCCCCTCCCTACTGAGGGGCAGCAGGGAAGCCCCCCTGATCCCACCCACGGGAGCCCTGCCTGTGGAACACCTTACCCACACCCGGGTCAGCTCCTTCTCCACCTGCTCCAGCTTCTTCTGCTTGGTGGCTGCCGAGTAGAGGGCAGTGGCATAGCGCCCTTCCAGCCCGTACACCTGGATGGGCGGCTGTGGGAGCAAGGGTAGGCGCTGAGCAGGGGACCCGGGGAGAGACCCCCTGCCCCTCGCCTTGGCCAGCCGGGAGACACCCCTGCACCCTCCCCTCACCGTGACCACCTCGGCCACCCGCCTTGAGCTCCTCACAATCCCCCCGCTCTGCCACCTTCACCAGCCTGGACACCCCCTTTGACCTCCTCGCCTTGACCGGCTTGGGGACCCCCTGACCTCCTCACGACCCCCCTCCGACCTCCTCACCTTGGCCAGCTTGGGACCCCTCCCGACCCCCTCAGGACGCCTCCCAACCCCTCATCTTCACCAGCTTTCAGACCCTCCCTGCCCTCTCACCTTGACCAGCTTGGACACCGGTCTCGCCGCCGTCGTACTCAGCTGCCGCACCTGGGGGGATAACGGGGAGAATGCCGGGGTCAGCGCAGCCCTCGAAGATGGGGAGGAAGGGGAAGGTTCGAGACTCCGCGCGGGGCTGAAAGGCGGGGGACGGCGCTGTTCCCCCGCAAAGCCGCCCAGGCCCCGCCGCCCCCCAATTTCACCTTCAAGACGAGCCCGGCTGCCGCCGCCATCTTTCCCGGCCGCCCCTCAGGGTCACCGCGCACTGCGCAGGCGCGGCGGGGCCACGCCCAAATCCCCCGCGCCGCCAGCGGCCGCTCGTGCCGCGGGGCACGCTGGGAGCTGTAGTTCCGCGGGGCGGCGCCTTCCAGCCGCGCGCCCCCTGCCGGGCCATTGGGGGAGCGCAGCCCCGCGCCCCCCCGCGCTCCCTGAGCCACCCGTGTCCCTGGGGTGTCCCTGGGGTGTCCCTGGGGTGTCCCTGGGGTGTCCCTGTGCCACCCGTGTCCCTCTGATATCCCTGTACCCACAGTGTCCCTGTGCCACCCATGTCCCTGTGGCGTCCCTGTTCCCAGTGTCCCTGTACCCACAGTGTCCCTGTGCCATCCGTGTCCCTGGGGTGTCCCTGTGCCATCCATGTCCCTGTGGTGTCCCTGTGCCACCCGTGTCCTTGTGGTGGCCCTGTGGTGTCCCTGTGGTGTCCCTGTGCCCACAGTGTCCCTGTGCCCATGGTGTCCCTGTGTCCCCAGTGTCCCTGTGTTGTCCCCGTGCTCCTCAGTGTCACTGTCAGTGTCCCTGTGTACCTGGTGTCCCTGTGCCTATAGCGACCCTGTGCCCACAATGTCACTGTCAGTGTCCCTCTGCCTGGTATCCCTGTGCCCACGGTGTCCCTTTGCCCCCGATGCCCCTTTGCCCCCAGTGTCCCTGTGCTCTCAGGGTCACTGCCACTGTCCCTATCCCCACGGTGGCCCTGTGCCCTCAGTGTCCCTGTGCCCTCAGTGTCCCTATGTCCTGGTGTCCTCCATGGACTCCTCCAGCATGAGTGCTTCCCACAGGATCAGTTCTTCAGGATCAGGCTGCTCCTCTGTGGGTCCCTTTCCATGGGGTCAGTCCTTCAGGAACTGCTCCAGAGGGGGTCCCTTTTCCCATGGGATTCCAAGTCCTTCCAGCAAACCTGCTCCAGGTGGGCTTCTCTCTCCACAGGGCCTCAGATCCCTGCCAGGAGCTGCTCCAGGGTGGAATTCCCATGGGATCACACCTGCTGTTGTGCATCCCCTGCTCTGGTGTGGGCTCCTCCAGGGGCTGCAGGTGGATCTCGGCGCCCCCATGGATCTCCAGGGGCTGCAGGTGGATCTCGGCTCCCCCATGGACCTCCAGGGGCTGCAGGTGGATCTCGGCTCCCCCATGGATCTCCAGGGGCTGCAGGTGGATCTCAGATCCCCCTTGGATCTCCAGGCTGCACCTGCCTCAGCCTCACCTGTTCCTCCATTCCAGAGAGCGAATGGAGCATCCCACGAGTTCTTCCAGACTCAACCTCAGCTGTGCTTCCCTCACAGAAACCTCCAAAACGCAGGATTTCTCTCCTCCCCGTGGATTAACTACATCCCACCCCCTCCCGAGGCACGGGATCTTCCATGTGGAACGAGGCTGCAGCTCTGTGCCTCTCTCTGGTGACCTTGCGCAGCTCGCTCAGGTCCAGCCTGTGCCGAATTATCTGGAACACTTCAACTCCTCCTCTCCCTAATCCTTCCAGCTCTTTTTCTCCGCAGAGCTGGCACTGAGTCGGGGTCGTTCCCTGCCCACGTGGTGCCGGGCTCGGGCGGTGGCTGCCATGGGGATGGGGAGCCTGGCGGGGATGGATGGATGGATGGATGATGGATGGATGGATGATGGATGGATGGATGATGGATGGATGATGGATGGATGGATGGATGATGGATGGATGGATGGATGGATGGATGGATGGGTGGATGGATGGAGGGATGACTGGCTGGCTGGCTGGCTGCGGGAACGCTGCAGGGCGGCATTCCAGCACTAGGAGCTGCTCTCGCTCCAGGTTCCGAGTGCAGGGATCGTCTCAGGACGTCGGAACAGAGTTCGAGCGAGGCTCTTTAGGAAACGCGGTTCAGCATCCCACCAGGAATAAGGCAGCGTCTCCAAGAGGATTTATTTTGGCTGTCGGGATTAAATTCCCTCTTCTCCCCCTGGCTGCATTCCGGAGTGACACTCTGAGGCACAAGGATGGGTTTGAGCCTGACGTAGCTGAGACACGACTTGACAGGCTGGGAGAGCTGGGATTGTTCAGCCTGGAGAAGAGAAGGATCCAGGGAGAGCTCAGAGCCCCTTCCAGGGCCTGAAGGGGCTCCAGGAGAGCTGGAGAGGGACTGGAGACAAGGGCTGGAGGGACAGGACACAGGGAATGGCTTCCCAGTGCCAGAGGGCAGGGCTGGATGGGATATTGGGAAGGAATTGTTCCCTGGGAGGGTGGGCAGGCCCTGGCCCAGGGTGCCCAGAGCAGCTGTGGCTGCCCCTGGATCCCTGGCAGTGCCCAGGGCCAGGCTGGACATTGGGGCTTGGAGCAGCCTGGGACAGTGGGAGGTGTCCCTGCCCATGGCAGGGGGGGGGATGAGATGAACTTTAAGGTCCCTCCCAACCCAAACCCTTCTGTGCTTTTCAATAACTTTAATAACCACACTGTGGAGAAAAGCACATCTAAAATGTAGAAAAATCTTTGCTTTTCTTTAGCAAAAATCAGGTTTGGCTTTTAAACATTTTTTTTTTGTGCTGATGTGCCTGCACTAAGGCTTTCAAATGGATTTACTTCAAGTGTGATTTCATATCCCAAATTATTTTAGTGTTATTCCAGAACATTCTGTGGTCGTGCAGCATTTTTATGCACAAAAGATCCGGCTTTTTGAGGCCAGGGAAGTCACTGAGTGCTGAGGGCATTTTCCTGAACTGGGAACTGGGTCAAAACCTGATAATGCTTTCAGGAATTAAAATCAGAGCACCTTTCACAGGTAATTTTGGACAAATAAAACCCCCCAGATGATCATCAGTTTGTACTTGATGCCTCACACTGGAAGGAAAATTTAAGCCTGGATAAATCCTGTCCTTGCATTTGGATTTCTGTCCCAATAATGGAATCCTTCATTGTCATATGTGGCAGTTTTTAGGAGTCTTTTCCTCCTGCAAAGCAATTAAATCCCCCATATTGCCCCTCACTCACCCTTTGACATTTCCCTGTGTCCCTCGTTTCAGTTTGGTCACTTAAGGAGCACCTGAACCTCTGCAAGCTCTGGAGAAACACCTGGAAGCACATTCCCTTGTGGGGCTGTCCCTTCAGTGCACAGTGGGGTTGTGACCTTAAAATACTCCTTTTAGTCATGTGGGGATAGAAAAAACATCACTTTTTCTTTTTCTCCTGCTGAGTCAGAGCACAACTGAAATCATGCAAAGTGTGATTTATTTTCCTTTCTTTGAGAAACCTCCAGAAAGAAGGCGACAGTTCTCAGGGCATGGCGGTGCTGGGGAGGTGCTTCCATCAGGGCCCAGCTTCAGGAGGTGCCCTAAATTTTGGAGTAAGGCTTGTCCAGCTCCACAAACAACTCGTAGCACAGAGAGATGGAAAGAGGAAGTTTTTAACAACCCACCTGAGGTCCCCAAAGTGGGGAGAGTGCCACAGAACACACCGGGCTTACGTTCCACCAGGCCAGGTCTTTGATAAGAAACCCAAAACCCACCACCCAAACCCCTCTCATGATTAAAGCCCTGAGCCCAGGTTTTTAAGCAGCGCTGAAAACACCGAGTGCTTCCCTCCCTCACCTTGCAGCTCACCCCAAACCTGAGCTCTGGTGTTCCCCACCTGTTATTCAGGGATTGCACCCGGCTGCTCCCCTCTGCCTGAGCCCGGGACTGGGCACCAGGGAGTCCCAGAGCAGCCAGGATGGAGCTGGAAACAACTTCCTGACGAGTTCCTCTGGAAATACTTTGGTGTTTAGCAGCAGTGGAGGAGTTTTCCTCTCCTGGTGCTCCAGTTCATCCCTCAGAACGTGGCCCCAAAAAGCCGGGACCGAACTCACCCCCATCACAACCATGGGCTTTTTCCTGCAGCTGCTGGAGGGAGGGGGATTTGGTGGGGATTTGTTGGGGTTTTTCCCTCTTTCCCAAGGGTTCCAGAGGCGCAGTTGGTGCTGAATCCAGTCCAGGTGGGTGTCTTCCACACCTCTGCTCCACAAGCAGTTCCGCTTGGGCCGGTAAATCAAGGGCTCCCTGGGGATGGGGTCTGTGCCCACCCTCTGAAATCTCTCTGCCCAGGCACGACCTGACTCAATTTCCCATTAAAAAAGGGTTTTTCACTCAGTGGCAAGGGACAGAAAACCTTTTTTTTCCCCCTCCAAACCGGAAAGAATGACTGTAAACCACAAACACGGTTAGGGGAATTCCAACCAGGGGCAGTGTTAATCGAGCTGGGCGAATGAACTCTCTGCCCTCAGCATCGCAACACTCCCCTGAAAGCTCTTGGTTTGCAAAACCAAGCACCTAAAACTTCATTTTCCTGCCCTCACAGGGAGGTTTCAGGTTAGTGTTGTTATATAGGAAAGAGATGAATCATTATTATTTTGTTACGTATGTGATAGTTCTGGGGAGCTCGTGGTGGTTGCACCTATTTTCCATGCAACCATTGTAAAAGGGGGAGAAACCCATAACCAGGTGCTTGTAGGCTTTAAAAAAAATCTAAATTATTTTAAGATGCTCTAGAACACCTGAAAAAATTAATTTAAGGGAATAAACACTGGTCTGCAAATCTTTAACTGGGAAAGGTGATGTGGGTTCACTTGGATTGTCTTGGAGATTATTTGATTTATTTATTTGTCTTCAGAGGTTGGCTGTGAAATATCAAAGGTAAAAAGAACTGTTTGGGGAAACTCTGAGAATAACAGCCATGGGGTAGGTGGTACCAAGAGCTGAGTGTCACCATCTCCCACCTTGGCAGGGGAGCAGCCAGGACGTGGCCCTGAGGCTCAGGAGATTTGGGATCTATTTTCAGCTCTGCTCTGGACCTGCTGATTGGCTTCTAATTATTCTGCACCTCAGTTCCCCCATCTGCAAAAAAAGCAAGATACCAGCATCCTTTATAAATAGCTCTCGATTCTGTTGATGAAACACAGTTTATTAATAGCAGTGGTACCTTCTCACACGCGCTGCCGGGGGAAAAAAATCATTGTAAATTCACAAATGTCACTCAAATTATGGAAATGTGCAAGTGGCTCTGGAGGAAATAAAGCAGAGGAGGAGCAGCAGGCCTGGTTAGGTATCAGGGCTACAGGTTGTTCATTGCCAGAAGAGGGAAGCCAACACTAATAAAATAACTTTATTTGTGCATTAACCATGGTTATTGTGGAGGTTTTTACACATTTCAAGGCTGTTGTTTGTCCTCTTTCCTCGTAGCAAACTTGCACTTGATCATATGTCAAAACCCCAAGAACATTATTCCACATTCCCTTTGGTCAATGTCCTGTGAAATGAATTCCAGGGATTTGCCTGTTTGAATGGCAACTACATCAACCTGAAACACAAAGCTGGGATGAAGCCGAGCTGTTTGCTCTTGTAGAGAATTTTAAAAAAGGCCTTGTCCAAAGAAGGGGAAATTTGGTGGATGTGGGGCTT
Organism: Edolisoma coerulescens; assembly: GCA_013397115.1. Taxonomy (NCBI): domain Eukaryota; kingdom Metazoa; phylum Chordata; class Aves; order Passeriformes; family Campephagidae; genus Edolisoma; species Edolisoma coerulescens. The sequence continues at coordinate 16,290 of VWZW01007865.1, read as the reverse complement.
GAAAAAATAAAGATGGTGTTTCCCCTCATTTGGAATGAGAATTGAGAAATTCAAGACTAATCTAGGACTCACAGACAGAGGCATTTTTAGGAGTTCTTACCCCACAGTAATGACAAATTAATTCGGGAGGTCTTCTGACTCTTGTTCACAACGCGTGTGAGCATCTTCTCTGTGCCTTCATCTATTATGGCAAAGCTGCTCCCATTGACTCTGCTGCAGACCAGGGGATCTGCTGATTTGGGGGATTTGTGGAGCCCTTCCTCCTGCAGGGAGGGACCTGTGGAAGTCACCCTTGCTCGGGTCACGCGCTGAAGGCATAACCTTGGTGGGTCGGGACTTGTTGTTACATCTCCACCTGCAGCCAACATTGCAACGTGCTCGGGCTTTGGGGAGAGGGCTGGAGAAGTGCTTGGGCAAACAGGGGTTTTTAAAATAGCTCCTGTGAAACTGAACAAAAAATCATCAACCAGATTCCTGTGGTGGATCTTTTCCTGGCTGTCTTCGGGATCGCTGCAAGATATGAATATTGGAGGGTCGCTGTTCACGTTTCTGTAGAGCATTGAAACATTTTTTCCCCTCACAAAACCCCCAGGAATGGGACCTCAAACCTCTGGGAATGGGACCCCAAAACCCCCAGGAATGGGACCCCAAACCCCTGGGAATGGGATCCCCAGACCCCTCCAAATTGGGACCCCCAGAGCCCCCACCTCCTTCCCCATCCCAATGACCCCAAATCCAAGGGATCCCCACCCCAAATCCCCCCACCCTAATGAGCTGCCCAGGGAGTGGTGGAGTCACTGTCTGTGGGAGTGTTCAGGAGGAGTCTGGGTGTGGCCCTTGGGGACAGGGTTTGGGGTGATGCTGGTGCTGCTGGGGTGGCACTGGATGGTCCTGAAGGGCTCTTCCCGCCGTGGTGATTCTGGGAATCTGGGGCTGCTGGCATAGGACACTGGTCAGAGATCGTAATTCCTGGTGTTTGGAAGTCAGGATTTTTGAGGAATGGCAGAAAAGGGAAGCCAAAGCAGTGCAAAAACCACCTCTGGTGAGGTTTGCTGTGAAGACCCCGAGGGTGTTCCTTGCAAGTGCAGAGAGGGAATCAAGGTTGGGAAAGTCCCAGACAGAGATTGCAGACCCCAAAGGACATTAGCATAACAAGCTGTTTGGTTAATTTTCTTTTTAATATACTTTAGGAACATTTTGGGTGTTTTGTTCTCCTCCCCTTCACAGCAGGCAGACCTTAAACTGCTGCCTTAAAGATGCTGCTGGCTTCAGAGGAATTGCCCAGCTGAAAAGGGGAAACAGCCAGAAACATTCCTGTGGCCCAGGTGGGCAGACCCTTTTCCCACATCGTTCAGGTATTCCCACACTCCCATCCCTTCTCCTTTCCCTCTGGTGCTGTTTCAGGCCCCAGTCCTCGTGGATCCGGGCATGTGTTTAACTCTGAGGACATGAACAGTCACACTGAGAATATTCACATGACTAAAATCATGCACTTGCATAGGGATTTCCTGAATGAAGGGCACAGAAGGAAACGGCCAGGTTAAAAATAATGCCTGGGTTTTGTCCCTGATGCAATGCCTTTGACACCAGTGGAATTGTACAGGGCTGAAAGGGATCCAGCTCCCTCACCTGCCACTTTCCATAACTGTGTTTATGGTGGGATAAAAGTCAATCCCGTGCTCGGCCGGGGGGGAATTCAGATTCCTTTGTGTCCTTCAGGACAGGATCCTGCCCATGGAGTTTCACCAGAGCTCTATTCCCCGTGTCCCCATTGCCCAGACACTGCCACAGGGGTGGCTGGGGTGACAAACAGAGCAGGTCTGGCCCTTCCTGGCATGTCCCTGCTCCTGTGCAGTGCTGGGACACTCTGTGGCCTTGTCGGGGGCTGCTGGTCCTGGGGCAAGAGCCCCTCTTGTCTTGGTTGGGGTCTTGGCTGCTTCTCCTCGTGTCCTGCACCAGCTCTGCTCTGCTCAGGGTGGGTATCAAACAGCTGGGAGGTGAACACTGAAATAAAAACGTTGTAAGGTGTTGAAGAAACCTCTCTTTAAGATGTTTCTCCCTCTTTTCTGTGGCCAGGTGCCCACGGGGTGTTTTTTGGGAGTCCCCAGAGAGTGCCACAGTGAAGGTCTGGGACCTGAGTGAGGCCAAGCTCACACCCACAGCCAGGCTCCTGTGCAGGTGCCCCGTGTTTTCCTGCACGTCCCCAGCAGCACGTGCCACACCTGCTCCAGGGAATTCCCATCAGCACGGGATAGACCTCAAACTTCGGGAGCGGGGAGAGCGAGGGGGAGAAAACCCACCCCAAAGCACCACTCTGGATGAACAACCCCGTGCACCCAGGGCTCCCGAGGGATCTTTGACAAGATCTATCTTTAGTTGGAGTGAGTCACATCATTGTGATCTGACTTTACGGTTTGCTGGAGGTATGAGCCAGGCCATGGGACTGCGAGCGAGAGCATCATGGGATGGAGCTGTAAAATTCCACTACTCTCCCAACCAGCCTGGGAGAGCATCAAGGAGCAGGCAGCGTGGGGGGGGCGGGGTGCTTCACCGGTGGGAAAGCATCGCGGGGCATCCTCGGCACGGGGAGGACGGCGGGGGAGAGGCGGCGGCCCCGGGAGCCGGGGGGAGCCG
>VWZW01007865.1:0-13597 GCA_013397115.1 Edolisoma coerulescens | reverse complement strand
TCGGTGCGCCCGCGGTCACGGCTGAGCGGCGGGCGCGGGCTGTGCGCGGGCTGTGCGCGGATGCCGCCGCGTTGCCAAGCGACATCGCCAGGCAGCGATGCTCCAGCACGGCTGCCGCGGGGTAGCGGAGCTGCTCCCAGGATTTGGCTCTGCCGGGAAAGAAATGTTCCTTTTCTGCTGCCTCCCCGGGCTGGGATGGGAGTCACGGGCAGCCGCCGGGTGTGGAAATTGTGGGTGCGGTGCAAACACGTGCCGTGGCCCAGGTGCTGTGCGGGGTCGGCTAAAATATGAATAAACAACCAGGCGGTGACAGAATAATACCTGCAACACAGAGCCCCTGCAATTTGTTCTTCCACGGATTCATGGAATCCCTGAGGCTGGAAAAGCCCTCCCAGCCCATCCAGTCCCAGCTGTGCCCGATGCCCACCTTGTCCCCAGCCCAGAGCACTGAGTGCCACCTCCAGGCACTCCTGGGACACCTGCAGGGATGGGCACTCCAAACCTCCCTGGGCAGCCCCTTCTGAATGAAATCCTGTTGTGAGTCCCACGTGTTTGTGTACACAAAAACCAGGGACATTGACTGGACATTCTGGGACAGTTTTGAGGCCCTCAACAGCCCAGATGATTGGATGATCCCATCACAAACTGGTGGTGGAGTTTTAGCCTGATGAGTGCGGTTTTGGCGGAGTCTTCCTGCCAAGCCCTCTCCTCGAAATGATTCCATTACCAGCTGTTGCACACAAAAAGAGAAACCCAATCCCATTCTGGAAGGAGCTGAGGGGTTGTTCTAAAGGCAAACAGCAGCCAGCCTGGTCCCCAGGGCCACAGAGAAGGTGGCACCTGCAGCGTCTTGTCCCAGGGCAGGAGAGGCCTCTGCAAAGGCTCTGCCCAGGCCAGGCTTTGAGCACAACCGAAATCCCCACTGCTGAAATGTTCAGTTTTTGGGCAGCTCATCGCTGGTAGCAGGTGGTGAGAGGGGAGGGATGCAAAGGAGCTGATAAAAGGCAGCAGACAGCTCCTGGCACGTGAGCCTGGCTGTGTTTTTCCGCTGCGCAGCGTCGGCCGCACTCAGGGCATGAGCCAAGCAGAGAGGGAAGTGAGAGAGGAAAACCACACTGGCAGAATCCACAACGGTCTGGGGAGATCAGCAGCTGCCCTGCCCTCGCCTTGAACTTGAAGACACCCCAGCACCAGTGAAAACAGGGGCTTGTTTTGACAGAGTATTGGAGAGCAGCAGTTTCGGTGTAGCTGAGCCCATCCTGTACCTGCACACCCTCTGCTCTGGGGGTGGAACCTGGTAAATCAGGGACAACTCTAAAGCAGCCTCCTAGTTTAGGTATAGATTGGAATAAAACAGATCAGAACAGATTCTGGAGGAGCTGAGCCACTGCAGTTTGAGGCAGAAACAGCTCTTGTGGCGCTCAGTGGCATTGGGCCAAGAGCAGAACAAAGGCAGCCACAGAACTTCCATTTTTCACCAAATTGCGGCAGACTGAGGCAGATTTGGCGCTCAAGGCTCAGCCCCTCCCGCAGGCTCCTCGATTTTTGTTTGTACAAAAGGCAAATTTAATAATTTAATCATAGGAGAAGATGCTCAGAATTTGCACCAGGTGTAGGAAATGCACGGAACACTTTGGAGGGAAAACCACTGCCACAGACACGTAAAATTCACCCTTCAGGCACAAGGGCCAGCTACAAGTCCTGGTTTTGCAGCTTTATTTTTTGTCAGGTGAGATAAAAAAAGAATATAATCTCTCTTTTCTTTTTTTCTTTTTTTTTTACTTTAATTGGAATGATTGCCCGGATACATTTTCAGCAAGATATTTCTTCCGCAAAACACCTCAACAAAAAGCAGCGACAGTAAAACATGAGGGGTATGAAAAACGTGCAGAATTCCACTGTAAGTTTGCAAATCTTTCTGTCACTTCATGAAGGACGGAGCTCTGAGGGTGGGGAGGTCCTGGAATTGATTATCCAGGAAAATTTTGGACTCCCCATCCCTGGAAGTGTCCAAGGCCAGGTTGGACATTGGGGCTTGGAGCAGCCTGGGACAGTGGAAGGTGTCCCTGCCCGTGGCAGGGGGTGGATTGAGATGAGCTTTTAGGTCCCTCCCAACCCAAACCTTGTGAGATTCCATGATTAATACAAATGAGGACTTCTCCCAGCTCTTCCTGAGGGCTGAGAGTCATCACAACAAAATTTAGAGGATAAATCGCTCCTCACCCCCAGACGGTGCCAAATCCGGCACAGAAAGGAGAGCAGTGTTCAGCTGGGCAGGAGTAAAAAAAGAAACAAGATAATCTCTAATGAAATTGGAAATAAAAAACAGCCCAGGGGTACTTTCTCTCCGAGTTTCATGGTAAATACCAGTCAGTTTTCAGGACCATTAATATCTGATCATTATGGCTCCTGTTTAGCAGTAGCCCCACCTACTTTTGTCTCTGTTTCACGGGCACGTCCCAGCAATTTGCCAGCTGGAGGTTGTGCTCAGAGCTGGAAATAACTGTATCATCATTTCATTAGCACCTGGCTGGGGGAGAGGATCCATTAATCCAGCTCTGGAGGCACCTACTGTGAGAAATGAGGGAGGAGGCCACTACAAACTCTCCTGTAGTGAAAGGGAAACTGCAATTATTTCTTGACATTTTTCTACTTCCTCAAACAGATCACCGCAGCTTCTTTCTTTTTTTTCTCTTCTATTTACTTGAAAGAAATAAGGTTTGATTGTTTTGTGCTACGAGAGATGTCACAGCCTCCTTTTTCCTCCAAGTGACTCAGGGTCAATGTAATCTGAAAAACAACTCCAGCAGAGCAAACTTGTCACAGATAAATCCCCCGGGACTGAATCCACCGCTGTTCTCCCTCAAAAATCATTTGCATTTTCCCTTTCCTTTGTATCCAGCCTGGGTGGATAAGGGAAAAGTCAACTTGTCCTTTAGCTCTGCTGCTGAGGCCTGGATGTGGGAGGTGTTCTCGGATAAAGGAATATCTGTGCTGGGAATAAAAGGAGCTGATCATTCAAACACAGAGGCTTGTAAAACCTCTTTGGACCATCCTGATCATCTCCTCAGACTTCCTGCAACATTCAGGCCGTTGATCCTCAAATCCAGATCCAAATTCCTCTCCTCACCCTCTGAGTAGTGTTTGAGCTCTAAAACAGGCTGTGATCATCTGCTTTTTATGTTCATTTTAAATCTTTTCCTTGGATTTTGCCCTTGGATTTGCTGGTGCGGAGCAGCCAGGCCCAGGTTTGCTTCCAAAGACATCTACAAAGATTTATTTTAAGCATTTCCAGATGCAGGCTCACATTCATAACTTTTATTAATATATTTATTTAATACATTTAGAACCACAGAACGGTTTGGGTTGTAGGGACCTTAAAGACCCTCTAATTCCAATTCCCCTGCCATGGGCAGGGATGGCACTCACTGGATCGGGGTGCTCAGGGCCCCATTTACTGGTATTTATATATACTTTTAATTCTACTGAAACATTTATTTATGCCCATATTTCAAATTGCAGTGAATTGAAAAATGAACCAAAAATTGAGCTTTTTTGTGGTGTTTTCTTCTTTGTTTATTTGAAGAAACACTCCCTCTGAGCAGAGAAGAAAAAGAAATCAGATTTTTTTTTTTTTTGGTAGATGTAGACTTTTCAAGATGTTTTTCCTTTTTTTAAATGAGGGGAAAATGAAAACAAAAATAGTATAACTCCTTCCTTGATCCAGTCATTTTTAACAGCAGAGCCCTAAAATCTGGTTTGGAAGAGGGAAGATGCATTACAGAAATATCTCAGCAGGCATTTTTTTGCCCTGATCCTGGCCCAGTGACAGTAACACCCTCCTGAATATTTTTCCAGCACAGGGAAGGCTGTTGATGGCTGCTTCAGAGACCCTGGGCCAACTCTTGTTTGTCCCTTGCAGTCGTGTCCGTGTCGGAGCCGCCTCGCAGGACCAAACCACGGGCGAGGAATGGGCCGGAAAATTCAGGGATGGAGAAACAGCCCCGGAAATCTCCCAGCCTGAGGCTTGTGCTGCTCAGGGCTGATGGCAGCGCTGCCACAGGAGCTCCTGGCTGGCAATAAATCTGTTGTTCCAGCGTGGGGGAGGAACAGGAGCCAGGTTTTGGTGTTCCCCTTGCAGGTGTAACCCGAGCCCAGGAAAGCGATGCCAGCGTGTCACTGTGCTCCCAGGGACTCCTCAGCCCTGGAAATGTCCTGGAGTCGAGGCTTTTTCCTGTGCTCTGGTTTGGAAAGAGGCAGAGTTTGACCCTGAGCTCGTGGGGCTCCAGGGGCTGAGATGGCCCCGAGGATCCCAGGGGATTCAGATCCATGGGAGCTGCGCCGCTCTAAAATCGGAGAAGGGCTTGAGGAGTTAATCCAGGGCTTCATTTACACAGGAGCTGCTGTCTCGCAGCTCTGTTCCCTGGGCTGGTGTTAGGAGGACAGACAGGAGGACACAATTTCCAACTCCTTGCCCAGGCTCCTGTCACACAAACAAACTAAAATTTGTTCTGGCTTCTTGTCACAGACTCCCCTCGATGAGTTTTGGGGTCCTGCTCACTCCTTGACAGGCCACTAAAATTCCTGTAAGGTTCTGCCTGAGGCTGGAGGGACCCCTGGTCATCACTGCACCTCCCTGGCATGGAATTCCAGGATTGCTGAGGTTGGAAAAGCCCTCCCAGCCCATCCAGTCCCAGCTGTGCCCGATGCCCACCTTGTCCCCAGCCCAGAGCACTGAGTGCCACCTCCAGGCACTCCTTGGGCACCTCCAGGGATGGGCACTCCAAACCTCCCTGGGCAGCCCCTGCCAAGGCCTGACCTCCCTTTCCATGGGGAAATTGCTCCTGAGCTCCTTCCTCTCAGCTGTTTTCATCCTCTCCCACAGCTTCTGTTTGTACTTGATGAACCTTTTCAGAGGATTCTCATTGGATTTGTCTTTAAAACATCTTTCAAACCACTGCAACAGGAACAACAAAAAAATATTAAATAATTAATATTTATGAGTTGCATCTTGTAATTCACTAAACAGTTCTGAAGAGCAAGTCACAGGAAATGGGGTTGGGAAAATCTCTTTGCTCATCAGCCCCTGTCAGTGCTGAGCTGCTTCTCCGCGGGATATTGTCAAATGCTTTTTCCAGCTAATGTTTAACTGGCCAGATTAAACATTCCCGTGTGGGTTCCTGTTGAGGGGGGGTGGGTATTGCAAGAAATGCTGAGAATCCCCCCCCTCACTGAGCTCTGCTGCCTCGTGGGAAGGTGCCAGCAAAGAAAAACCAACAGAGAGAACATAAAATCACTGGCCAGAGGTTTGGAACAACAGCTGATGGGAAGGAGAAGGATAAAGACCCCACTTGTGGGTGACATTTTTCCAGTCTTTAAATTTAAACAGGGCTCATTTAGAAAGTTCTAGAATGGCCATATCTGTTTCCAGGGAAAAGAGGGAAAAAAAAAAAAAGCCCGGATTTCTCAATCAGCTCAAATGTCCCTGGCCATATGTATTGGCATTGGGACTCCTCTTTCCACACAAAACTAACCCTGGGATTAGGAACACCAGTAATTATTTGCTCAAAGTGAGGTCTAGAAATAAACCTCGTCAGGATCCAAATCTTGTTAAATATTTTGTGGTGCTGGACAGAAGGAAGACATTTCAGATTTGTAGTTATAATTCACTATTAGGAGGGAGAAAATATTCCCGAAGTTTCCTTCTCTTTTTCTCTCGTTGTTCAAGGGCTTTGTGTGGGCAAATTCTACAGCTGGAGAACTGGAGAAAGTATTGGAAGAGTGATGTGGGTTAAGAACTGGAACTGTTCAAGTGCTAACTAGATGTAAATTGATATATAGGAAAATAGGAAACAGTGGCTGCTAACAAGCAGTGGGTCAAAACAAGGAAATCCAGGTTGGACTTTTTTAGATTTAAACAGGATTTTAAGAGAATCTCTTTATTTGCAACAGAATTAGAAGAGTTAAAATCTGTCACTGAAGTTGTTCAATGAAAGTGAGTCCATGGGCATGGGGATGGAATCACCACAGTGGGATCTGCAGCTCCACAGGGAGTTTGCAAGGGGTACCAAGTGGAAAACAGAGGCTGGAGTGAGCCAAGGTGGCAGAGTCTGCAGTGCCTGTTTGTAGAATTTGGATTTTGGCACAGTTTGAGGTTGTTTGATGGGGTTTTTCTGTTGATTCTGAGGAGAGCTACATCTACATCTACATCTGGATCTACATCTACATCTGGATCTGGATCTATATCTGTATATCTATATATCTATATATCTATATATCTATATATCTAGATATCTAGATATCTAGATATCTAGATAGATATCTATATATATATCTATATTTCTATATTTCTACATCTCTATATATCTATAAATCTATATATCTACATCTATATCTCTCTATCTCTATATCTCTCTATATCTATATCTATATCTATATCTATATCTATATCTATATCTATATCTATATCTATATCTATATCTATATCTATATCTATATCTATATCTATATCTATATCTATATCTATATCTATATCTATATCTATATCTATATCTATATCTATATCTATATCTATATCTATATCTATATCTATATCTATATCTATATCTATATCTATATCTATATCTATATCTATATCTATATCTATATCTATATCTATATCTATATCTATATCTATATCTATATCTATATCTATATCTATATCTATATCTATATCTATATCTATATCTATATCTATATCTATATCTATATCTATATCTATATCTATATCTATATCTATATCTATATCTATATCTATATCTATATCTATATCTATATCTATATCTATATCTATATCTATATCTATATCTATATCTATATCTATATCTATATCTATATCTATATCTATATCTATATCTATATCTATATCTATATCTATATCTATATCTATATCTATATCTATATCTATATCTATATCTATATCTATATCTATATCTATATATCTATATCTATACCTATATCATCTATATCTATATCTATATATCTATATCTATATCTATATCTCTGTATCTCTATCTATATCATCTATATCTATATCTATACATCTATATCTATATCTCTGTATCTCTATCCATATCCATCTCCCCAGCAGGAGCAGCCTCTGTGCAGGGAGCGTTCCCTAAGTCGTGCCCAGCTGGGGTTCCCGGCTTCCCCCCCTTTCCCAGGTGGTCCCAAATCCCTGCAAATGCCTTTTCACCTCCTCTGTTCCCTGCTTTCCTGGAAGATGATGGAAGAGACCTTTGGAGTTTCCAAACGGATGAGCCACTTTGAATCACACCGAGATCAGCTCTGCAATTTCAGCCTTTACTCATGACACGACTGCTTTGCTTCTTTCCTTCCCTTGCTCTCTCCCGGATTTGGTAACCTGCCTCTCACAAATGCCACGGGGAGCAGGATGATGCCTTTCAGTTCCTCCTCCTCGGCCAGCAAATCACAGCTGACTCAAATCCCCCTGGTCCTTGTCCTCTCTGGGAGCAGCTCTGGCTGGGTGACAATTGTTTAAATTATTCTGATTGTTACTTGCCCGAGACAGTTCTGACATCAAGGCTGTCTTTTGGAGCTCTCAAACCCTTCTTAGAGGAAGAAGTTGGAGAACCTGTTGGAATGAGCCCAGAGAGCTCTGGAGCCAGGCTGGGAGATCTGGGATTGTTCAGCCTGGAGAGGAGAAGCTCCAAGGGAGAGCTCAGAGCCCCTTCCAGGGCCTAAAGGGGCTCCAGGAGAGCTGGAGAGGGACTGGGGACAAGGCACGGAGGGACAGGACCCAGGGAATGGCTTCCCAGTGCCAGAGGGCAGGGCTGGATGGGATATTGGGAAGGAATTGTTCCCTGGGAGGGTGGGCAGGCCCTGGCACAGGGTGCCCAGAGCAGCTGTGGCTGCCCCTGGATCCCTGGCAGAAAAAAGTGCCCATTTCTATAGTTCAGCTACAAAAGTGCAAGAGGAAACAACTGGTTGGTTTAATAAGAATTTATATTCCTGTTACTCCTGCTGGCTGTTCCAAGAGAATGACAGGAACTGATCCTGCCTTCACTGGGAGCAGAAAGAGGCCACTTTCCCTCTCTACTTTTTTGTTATCATTTATTACCTTACCAATACATCGATCAGTCCGTTGGTGAGTTTGCAGCACAGCTCACAGGCATTCCCAGACTTGGTTTTTTTTTCTGGAAATGAGTAAAACAATCATCAGGAAGAAAGTTGACACAACATGTTTTGGTTGGTGGTTTTTTTTTTTTTTATTTATTTTAATCACAAAATCTTGCCAGGCACCCATTGATTCTTTTTTTAAACAAGAATTGCTCCAGATTAAACAAGAAAAGAGACCAAACCACCCAGGGTTTGCTTGTTTTGGACACTGCTCCTGCAGAGGTGTAGCTGGTGAGCATCCTGCCACTTTGATCAGCTGAACAGAGAAAACACATAGCGAGTTCACAATTTCTTATGCCAGCTGCCCAGGCAATTATTTGAAGCTCCTGAGTTCGTCTGACCTTTAAAACTTACTTTAACACACAATCACATCTGATCAAGTGGAGTGTTAAGGTCAGTTCTTGCTCTCGGAGCGAAGCAGAGCCAGCCTGTTGTGCAAGCAGAGCTGGGCATTTAAAGGATATCATTGTTCTGCAACTGCAAGAGAAGATGACTTTAAAAAATTGAAGACTGAAGGTGATGGGGATTTAAATTGTGGCTCAGAGCCAAACACCCTGAGCAAAAATAGGGTCAAAGATAAAGTGCAGCCATTTGGCCAGGCCGTGGTCACTTAAACTCAGCTCTGCTTGTTTTGTGCTCGAGTCCTGAGGAAAATGAAACCTGTAGGAAACATGTGCAGAATCTGGTGGAATATTCCATGTTCCCAGACTGGAATGCTGTTGGAAAGAGCACATTTCAGCCCTGTGGAGCACCTGAAGTGCTTTTCAGACATAACTGAAGTCAGGTCTAATGGCCAGGGGGGAAATGTCGCCCTTGTTCCCCTCCCTGCTTCCCTCTCAGATCAAACTCCCGCTGACTTCATGGACAGTTTGCCTTCATGGAATAATAATTGGATAAATCTCAAGGTCTGACTCAGTGGCCCTGTGATCCACCCAGATACAGTGGCTCCTTAGGGTGTTCAGGGAAAAAAAGCCTGTTTGGGGTGATATTATCTCTGAGGAGAAAGACTTTGTCCTCTGGCAGCTGTTGCTGTGAGAACGTTCCACCCTTGTCCATGGTGGGATTCCAGCTTGGGACCTCGGGATGTTCTTCCTTTGGAGATGTGGAAGCTCAAAGAGCGGCAGAAGGACGGGGAAGTGCCTTGATCTTGGCTTTCAGTGCTCCAGTGACAGCTGAGGTGCTCATTTTGGCCAGAAGGGAAGACAAAAATCTGTTTCCTGCAAGGTCTGTGGTGGATTCCAAAGGTTGGACCAATTTTAAATCTCACGGATCACCCTCATTCAATTCACTGAGGGGTCAACAACGTGTAGTGAGTAAATACGGAGTAGAACATCATCCATTTGTTTCCACCCCATGTCCCATGACATCAGTTACACCTTGGATTAAGTCTCCTTAAGGATGAGATGTTGGACCTGCCCCAGCCCAGAGACCCCAAGCCCTGGGCTGAGCCCCAGCATGGGNGGATCTTGGGAAGGAATTGTTCCCTGGGAGGGTGGGCAGGCCCTGGCACAGGGTGCCCAGAGCAGCTGTGGCTGCCCCTGGATCCCTGGCAGTGCCCAAGGCCAGGTTGGACATTGGGGCTTGGAGCAGCCTGGGGCAGTGGAAGGTGTCCCTGCCCATGGCAGGGGTGGCACTGGATGGGCTTTAAGGTCTTTCGCAACCCAAAGCAATCTGGGATTCCATGATTCCCTAGCCCATACTCAGCACAGAGGCTCCTCTTTTTCACCCCTTTATGGAACTCATGCCAATGCTTCCCACACCTGGTACCTCCCACGTGTCCCTCCAGAGCAGCAATATCCCCATGCCCCGGGGGACAGCCTGGTGTTTTCAGCGCCCTGGGTTGGTGCAGCACATCCTTGAGGCACCAGATCATGGTCAGACTCTGAAAGGGCCTAATTTTCACGTTGACAGCACAGGAAATTCACTGACCCACTAACCCTCTTCCCCCTTCAAACAAAGCACAAAATGCTCTATATTCTTCCTGCCTCAGTTTTCTGAAGGAATATTTTACTCCTAGGTGTCTGTGATTCTTCTGCTGAAGCTTTGGGCTTCTTCCCAGTGTTGTCCAGCCCATCCTGGTCAGCTTTTTTCCTGCTGTGGGCAGCCTGGTGTAGCCTGGGTCCCACCCAGCTTCCAGAGCTTCATCCACCTGTTTGTGCCTTCCTTCAGGAGACCTAGGAGTCTCCCCACCCACCCTCACGTGGAAGCCTGAAGGTGAGTCTCAGGATTTTTCTTCCTTTCCACATCTCAGGGCATTTCCTGATCTAAGCCAGGGGGAACGTGCCTCACACAGGCCTTGCCTGAGGGGATAAAGGTGGATTGAAAGCTGAGGGGGATCTCAGGGGGTGGAGATCAGTGGCAGAAAGGCCATTTGGAGGGAAGTGGCCAGTGGAGTACCAGGGGTCAGCACCAGGTCCAGTCCTGGTCAGGGCCTTCATCCATGGCCTGGCTGAGGGGACAGAGGGACTCTGGAATGCAGCAGGAGGGAGGAATGGGCTGACCAGGACCTCGTGCAGCTCAGAAGGCGGGAAAAAAGAGGGAAGTTGGCACCAGGAAAAGGAAACCTCCTGTTCCAGAACCTGCTGGGGAACGTCTGCCTGGGGAGCAGAACAGGACCTGGAGGTCCTGGTGGGTGCCAAGGTGACCATGAGCCAGCAGGCAGGAGGGGGAAGGGTGTCCTGGGCTCTGCCAGGACGGTGCCAGCAGGGTGAGGGAGGGGATCCTGCCCCTCTGCACACTTGGAGCACCGTGCCCAGCTTTGGGCTCCTCAGTGCAGAGAGACCTGGACACCCTGGAGCAATGCAGGAATGGCACAGAGGGGCTGAAAGGATGGGAACGTCTCCTGTGGGAAGGGCTGGGACAGCTGGGAGCGTGGGAAGGCTCCAGGATCTCATCCATGCCCAGGGACACTGCAGGGAGGGGCAAAGGGACTGGGCCAGGCTCTGTCCAGTGTGCCCAGTGCTGGGGCTGGGGGCTGAAATGGGACACAGGAGCTTCCCTGGAACATCTGGGAACACTTCTTCCCTGTGAGTGAAAAGCCCAGGTTGCCCAGAGGAGCTGCTGGAAGCTTTCCATCCCTGGGCGTACTCAAAAACCACCTGGACACAACCCTGGGCAACCAGGGGGTCTCCAGAGGGGCTCTTCCCACCTCAGCCCTTCTGATCCTGGGACAAACTTCCAGGACTGATTTCCCAGCCCCTGTGCTGCAATCAATGTCCCAGCCCTCTGCAGCCAACGGAGAATTCCGGAGGCACACAACGGTGCCTGACAACAAGCTGCTATTCCCCAAATTGCTCCCGATGAATGCCACGGGTTATCTCACATGTATAAATATTAACACACGTGCAGGTACAATGAGACGGGAGTGAATTTATTTCTCCTCCGAACGAGGAAGGATTACTCAATGAATTAATCTGCAGTGAGTCACAAGGTAAAGTTAAGTAATTGCTCACTGGTTCGTGTCGTAAAAGTGGCAAGCAAAGATTTATGGATAACTGAAGATCTGCTGGTCGATAGCAGGGAGCAATCCAGCGCCACCATTTGTGTCCCCTGGGCAAGGAGAGCCCTTCCTGAGGTGTGGGCACCCCACGTGCCAAGGGACACAAAGGGCTGTGCTGGCAGGAGAAAGCTGAGGGTGGAGATCCCCTGTCCCACCGTGAGAGCCAGAGGGGACACTGGTCCTCAGCTGGTCCCTGAGGTGCTGGGCTGGTGTCATCCCAGCCGGGCTGCCCTTCCCTTCCCACCACTTTGGATCCACTGATTGCAGCTTCAGGGGACAGTGGGAAAGGGTTTTCAAGGATATTGAATTTCTACCAGGGTCATGAAAATTAAAAACTGGAGAGAGTGAAGAAGTCTTCTTGCCTGGAGAGGAGAAGCTCTGGGGTGACCTCACTGTGGCCTTGCAGGGCCTGAAGGAGCAACCAAGAAATGTGGGGAGAGACAATTTCCAAAGGAGTGAGGGACAGGACCCAGGGAATGGCTTCCCAGTGCCAGAGGGCAGGGCTGGATGGGATCTTGGGAAGGAATTGTTCCCTGGGAGGGTGGGCAGGCCCTGGCACAGGGTGCCCAGAGCAGCTGTGGCTGCCCCTGGATCCCTGGCAGTGCCCAAGGCCAGGCTGGACATTGGGGCTTGGAGCAGCCTGGGACAGTGGGAGGTGTCCCTGCCCATGGCAGGGGTGGGATGGGATGGGCTTTAAGGTCCTTCCCAACTCAAAGCAGTCTGGGATTTTATGAATATCATCCCCAAGGGCGGGCAGGCAGAATCCAGGGATTTGGTTGTTTGATAATGAGAATTTCAAGGCCCAAACATAGCTCTGGATGAGCTGCATTCCAGGCTGCTTCTTGCTTGACAGGAATCTCCTAGGGAAAGGTGCTGGAAATTGGTTTGGATAGAGGATAAAGGGAAAAAAATGGCAGAACTATTGAATTACAGAATCACAGAATGTTTGGGTTTGGGGGGACCATGAAGCCCATCCCATTCCACCCCCTGCCATGGGCAGGGACACCTTCCACTATCCCAGGTTGCTCCCTCCTGGACTCGAACGCTTCCAGAAAACCTGGCTTTATTCACACCACAGCTGGACAATAACTTGTGGAGCTTCCCCCTGTGATGTTTTCCTTTCCTTCAATTTTTCTAAGACAGGGATTTACTTCAGGGCTTCAAGGAGCTGAACTTAAGGTCATTCCCTGAATCTGTGTTCAGTACTTCCTGATATTCAAGGCAGCACAGTTGAGGGACTTGTAACAAAGATTTGGAGCCTTTTGAGAAGTGCTCTGGAGACAGCTCCTATTTTTCTCACAACCTGAGTGTTCCCAGATCCGGAATCCTGATTCTGACCTCACTGGCACCATCATTTTTTCCTACAGGGAATGTTTGCCTTCCAGGCTGGGTGTTGGGGCTTGATGGACACGCTGCCTCATCCGTTGTGGCAGGGCCTGTGCCTCCTCCAGCATCTTCTCCCAGAAATATTCCACACATCCAACGTGCCCGACGCGCACCAGAGCTGCGTCAGAGAGGTGACGTAGGGAGAGAGACACACAGTGCCCGTGGCTAAGGATGCCTTAATCACAGCTTCAAAATGCACAGCTACGCACCCAGGAAATATTTTGAGGTCTATTATCTAAGGCTGCTATGAATAAAGATTTATTTTTTCGTGTTGAACATCGCCGTTCCCATTGGAGGACGGAGCACTGGGGCAGTGGAAATTTTTTCGTGGCGCAGTGGAAATTTTCTTTCTCTTTTTCTTAGACTGTTTCAAACAAATCTGCACTTTGGTCTTTCCAGACAGATTACTTCAGCAGTTGCCCTCGGGAAGCTTCTTAAAGCAGAAACTTATGTAGGGCTCATGGTTTTTGTAAATTCCAAGGATTTTTGCTGGTTTCCAGCAGGGGAATTGGGAAAAGGATTGGGATTGTGCCC
>VWZW01007848.1:65883-79647 GCA_013397115.1 Edolisoma coerulescens | reverse complement strand
CCCAGATATTCCCGATAAATCCCAGGTGCTCACGTGTATGTGAGCCTCAGACAGTCCCAGTGAGTCTGGGGACAGACCCAGGTGCAGAGGTGATTGTGGCTCCCGGATACTCCTTGGAAATCCCCGATACTGAGATGATTGTGTGTCCCAGGTGTTGCCAATAAATCCATTGACCCCTCGTTCCCTTCCCACCTGCATGGTGGGGGCTTGAAAAGGAGAAGAGGGGTGGAGATATGGAGCAGATGTGTTGGGGAAGCAGGGAAGGGTAGATACACCTACAGGGATGTGTTGGATGGAGGAAAGCCCTGGAATATGGGTGTGAGGTGGATGAAAGAAGGATGCCTTCCTAGGCATTGTTAACCTTTTTCTCCCAGTGACAATGGTCGAGCCATCTCCGTGCCTGCTGCTTGGAATGTATGGATTGCATCCTGTGGGCTGGGGAGTGTGGTCACTGCCTCTGGGAGAAACTTGCTCCAGGAGGTTTTGCTTAGTGCCCCATTCCAGAGTGAAAGAGGCAAGGGAAGGTCTCTGGAAAGAGCTGAGTTTTCACTGAGGAGCAGCTCAGAAGGAATTAGCTCTTGGGGAGGGGAAAAAAAAAAAATAAATAGGAATGTTCTTTGTGTTCTGTTCCTAAAGGAGAGGCTTTTACTGGCCTTAATGATGGGATCAACTGATAAAATCCTTGGGTTTAGGCTTCTGAGAAAGGATGAGGCTGGTAATTGTCTCAAGGATTTGTTCCCAAGCACTGACTCAGCAGGAAGTTATGGAGTGGGTGTAAGCAGGACTGGCTTTCCCACCTTTCATTTCCTGTTCTACTTAAACTTTCCTTTGCACCTCAGCATAGTGACACAAACGTGGATGGCTTGGTGACCTCTGGAGTGCTTCTTTCCTGGAGGAAAGAGGGAAGCATTACATATGAAGGGATTTTTTTGGTGATAGGAACAAACATAAAACATGAGGAAGCCTTAACAGAAGGAGAAAAAGAGGCCTGCTCTGCTTTAGTGGGGTGATTAACTGGGAGATGAGCTTGGGGAAATAAGAAAGCCACCTCTGGAAGGGTGGGCCCCGTGGAGGGAATTCAGCCTGCTGGGAGCTGAACTGTGGTGACAAAGCATTGTTCTGTCTGTTCTTCCCTCAGCGTTCTGTCACGTGCGGGAGATCCTGAGCTTCCTGCAAAGAAGCAGAGAACAGGTACTGCCCCTGGCACAGAGGTTTCTTGTGCCTGGCTTTCCTTGGGTTTGGGGTGCCTTGGGGAACTCTGGATTTTGTCCTTCATAATTTCTACTGAAATTGAGGGGTTTTGGGGCCGTTCTTGTGGCTGGAGGGGGTCTCACGGGGCCTGGGCTTATTGGTGGTGTGTCCCAGTGTTCATGGAGGTGGGGCAGTGGTGGCCTTGGCAGTGCTGGGGGAGCAGTTGGACTCAATGATCTTAGAGGGTTTTTCCAGCCTTAATGATTCTGTGGTTCTAAAACCAAGTGTCAGATGAAGGGAGGAAGAGAAGCAGGGAACAACTTCTTCCATCCTGGGAGGGCCACGTATTTGCACCAAGGATAAATCCAGGCTGGGGCAGGGTATGGGATATCCCAGGTCTCTCTGGCACTGAGCCCTGCAGGGCAGTACAAAGAGCATTTTAAATCAAGGCTGTTGCTGTTCCGTGGGGGATGTGGAGCTTCCCAGTTCCTACTTGGGAACACCATCTCCAGTGATGGGGTGGGGGGAGCTGCTGGGCTGGTGCTGTGTTGTTGGAATGAGTTACCTGCTCCCCATGGGATCGAGGAGTTGGGCTTCGGTGCAGGCAGAAATCCCAATCCCTGTTTCCAGCCCCGTTCTTTATGGCCTGGTGGTGTGGTTTTTCCAGAATGTGTCTCTGGGGCTAACAAGGAGCCTGAAGAGGTTTCTGTGGCTGCCAGGTTGCCACCTGAGGCAACAGGAAAAAGCCAGGAGACGAAAGAGAGTGATGACTTTTCCTTTTCCGGGTCTGAAGAAGAGGTGAGCAAGGGTTTTGTGGGGAACTCGGGGATCAGCTCCCACAATCCCTGCATGTGTGACACCCTGTATTACAAAAGTGGTGCCATCAGTGCCCCTGCCTTCTGCTGCAACCCCAGCAAAACCTTGGGCTCTGAGTCAGAACAGAGCTGAGTGAATTTTGGGAGGGTGAGGTGTTTGCATGGCTTCAGGTTATGCTCACCCTGGTACTTGTTTTTATTTCAGGTTGTGTACATTTCTTCTGACTCTTCACTTGTAGCCTCTGCGGAGGATGAGGACATAACAGAACTTGGTAAGGCTGACAGCAAGTCCTTCACTCATTCCTTTCTCCTGCTGCTCTGTGTCTGGGCAGCTCTGCCCAGGCTGGGGGCTGGTTGCTGAAGGCAAAATATCTGGGTAGCACCCAGGAATAGCAGAGGGTGAGCTCTGGTTCTTCCCTGCATCCTGGTATTGCTTCTGGGTTAGAGCCAGGGCTGGGAACAGGCTCCCCAGGGAATGGGCACGGCCCTGAGGCTGCCAGAGCTCCAGGAGTGTTTGGACACCTCTCTCAGGGATGCCCAGGGTGGGACTGTTGGGGTGTCTGTGCAGGGCCAGGGGCTGGGCTGGATGATCCTTGTGGGTCCCTTCCAACTCAGCATATTCTGGGATTTATCCCAGGATGCTCACATGGTTGTGGATCCCAGATATGAGCTGCCTTGGGTGCAGTTCTAGTGTGCCCCACTGCTAGCTTGCCAGAATGAAATTGTTACAAATGCTGATTTTGGGTAGTAGAGCCTCAGAACCCTTTTTTATTAGGCTTAGGCGGGCAACATTCTGTAGTTGCCAATATGAAAATATCCTGAAGCAACATAATAGAAATAATATTAGGACGTGAGGGATAAAATGGAAGTAATTTATCTTTGGTGAAGCTCTTTAAGCTCATAAAACTCCCACTTTCTTGACCAGTTGCTGATGGCTTGTGCTCTTCTCTCCTAGATGAAATGCCTTGTGACACCACCCCGTGCTTGACTGAGGAAATACCATCCTCTCTTTGCAAGAGAGCTCCATATCTGAGGTAAAACTCCTTCTGTTCCTTTCACTTCTCCTTTGAAGGGTTTCTTGCCTTTCACTTTCGTCCTTGAACCTCCTGCATTGCCCAATATCTGTATTTGTGTCTGCAGAGCAGCGTTTTTCCTGGGTGTTCTGGGACTCCTCCAGGCTGCCATACTGAGGGGGCTCTCCAGCTGTGGAGAGGCAGCTGTGTTCTTGCCTTTAACCAATTTTCAACTTCCTCTTTAAATCCAGCTGGTTCATAGACTCAGGAGATCAGGGAAAGGTTAACAAGGTCAATACTCTCACCTCCTGTGGTAGGAGGAAGTGTTGAACTTGGGAAGAGGCCGAGAGCAGGAATGCAAACAGAAAAACCCACAAGCACAAAAAATCCCCCCAAAACCCCCCGAGAATTCCATTGGGAAACACTTTTTTCCTCCTCTGATGGTGCTCAGCCACTGCCACAGGTCACCTAGAGAGGTTGTGGAGTCTGTCCATGGAGATGTTGGAAAACCCTCCCAGACACGGTCCTGGGCAGCCTGCTGGACCTCCTTGAATCAGGAGGTGCTAATTACAACCTAATTAATCAATCAGGAGCTTTGACTGTTCTCTCAATACCATTCCTTCTGCCTTTGATGTTTTCAGCCTGAGCAGGAATAACCACATCCGAGCTGCTCCAGAGAGCCCTGTCACACCCAGGCCCCCCATTAAGGAGCCAGGTCCCAACTCCCCAGGAGTCAGTGGCACCAGGAGGCCCCTGTGTGCTGCTGAAGAGGTAAAATGGGGAGAAGGGAATTGTTCTGGGATGAAACAGCTGCAGAGCTCCTGGGCAGTTAGGCTGAGACAAAAGGAAGGGGTGGGAATGCCTGCTAAAGTTTTTTTTTTCTCCTTCCCTTCTGCAAGGATGTTCAGCAAGCAGAAAATAAGAAATACAAAGAGCTCTTGAGTCTGTTCAAGGAGAAATATTCTGGAAAACTCACTTCTTCACGGCCAGCAAGACTCAACAAGTAATTATGAGCAAAATAACCCTTAACTTTCTGGTGGTGAGTGTGTTGTACGTGGAAGGGGAGGAGAATTGATCTTTCCTATTCTCAGGGTTCTGGACAGAGTCAAATGTAATGACTGAGTCTCTTTTGGAATAGTGGAGACAGGAAATTTGACTCTTGTGTGTTCACTATGAACCTGAGTTGAAGGTGGCCCAACTTCTGGATGTGAACTCCTCAAAATGCCCTTTGCATCTGGTCCTGGAAGCAGTGTCAGCACGGTCCTGTTAAGGATTAAACAGCCCAGTTGCACTTGGTGTATTTCTGTTGCTTGCATTTAGCCAGTTGTGTACAAATAGCTGTGTCCTCTGCGGTGAATTGATGTGCACTGGTAACAAATCACCTGTAAAAACTCTGTCCTTTTCTTCTGCCCCACCAAAGAGCTCAAACCAAGGAGCCAGGGATGACTGGGAGTGCCCTGAAAGAACAGAAATCCAGCAGTGCCTCTCCACCCGTGCCAGAAAGGACCAGTGAGTATCCCCAGCATCCAGGGGTGGTCCACTCTGTAGGTGGAAGTCCAGCCCAAACAGGGCATTTCCTCCAACTAGTTATTGGCTGAACTGGGTTTGTGAGGGTTTTATGAAAGGGGAAAAATTGGTTTCAAATGGGATTTGAGAGGTGTGACTGTAGCAGTGCAGTTTGTAGCTGGCTGTGACCCCACTGCACAGGAGAAGGGTGCAGCACCTGTTTTACTGGTTTTTTGTACCAGGGGAGGGGGATATTTGACTCTGTACCCTCAGAGCTGCACTTTAATCCCTTTTTAATGCTAGACAGGACTATTTCCCTGATAGCAGAGCTTCCAAACCAAGTAAACTTATTACATATATGTTTAATGTTGTCCCAGGGTTTGTTTTTTTTTCCCCCGTGTTCATTACTTAAATACTTTTTCATCACTGGCTCTTTTATATCTTGGCCTTTATGACGTGATGATATGGGGATTGAAATGATTTCTGAGCAGGTGCCAGAGTTTGAACTTCTAAGTTGAAAATGCTGATGAAATGTCTGTGATGTCACCCAGAAACCGAGAGCTCTGTGCAGCTGCTGGAGTGGGAGGTCACCTCCCTGTTCTCACATTGCTGCTGCTTTTCTCTGCAGGTGTCAAACATGGGGATGTGTTCAGCCCCCAGCTGCCTCAGAGAGGTGTCATGATCAGGTGAGAGTCTCTTTTAACCGTGGCTCTTGTTTCTTTTGGCTCTGTCAGCCTCCAGAAGGCCAATCCTGTTCTGTGTCTCAGTGCAGGGGGAGAGGAGCAGCTGGTTTGAGGAGTTGCTCACAGCCTGTTGTCCCTCAAATCCAGCTCCCCTGTCACAGCTGGGCAGCTCTGGGATGTGCTGGGTGTTTTCTGGGAGAAGGAAATAGGGGTGACAGTGGTGGCCACACTAGGTTGTCCTGGGGTTTGCAGAACCCCTTTTTGCTCCTGAGTCTTTCTGACACTCCAGTAACGAGCTGATTTTGTATTTCCTGTGGATCCTCAGCAAAAGGAGTGGGCAGCTTGTAAAGCCTCGGGGAAGGGACTGAGGCAGTTTTTGAGGCTTGCAGGATGCCTTGGGTTGGAATAGGAGACCAAAAAGGGAGCACTGCTCCCTCATCAGTGGACTCTGTGGTGGCACAGTGGGAGTGCAGGAGGCTCCTTGTGGAGGGAAAGGGGCTTTTGGCTGCAGCTCCAGGGAGGGATTTTGGTGTGGCAGCTTGGTGCCCTCCTCTTCCTCCCCTCAGATGAGAGAGGAGAGAGTGCAGATAGGGGCAGAGAGAGGTTTGGTTGTGGCAGGTCTGGTTTGGGGTGATTTCGTCCCTGTTCCCCTTCCCCCTTAGACACAAGCACTGTATTGAGCTGTGCATTTGTCCTGAGTTAAATTGTCCCTGTTCCCTAAGCTCAAGGGAAGAGAGGAAATAACTGATGGAGTAGATTTTGTCACCAGGAGATCACAAAGCACCTGATAGAGGAAGTGCTGGTTGCTTCCCTGTTTTCCAAAGATTAAAACTGAGAAACAAAAGGAGTTTGGCACCTGACGGTGGAAGAAAGTTTGCAAAGCTTCCAGCTCTTCATCTATCCCAGTCTGGCTGCTGCAAAAGGAGTGGGGAAGGAAACTGAGATGTTGTCATGTGTCAGAATCAGCCTTGAGAAAGCATTTCTTATGCAGAAGGGGATTTCCATGGGGCAGTGTGGATATCCAGCTCACTTCTCTTTCTCTCCTGACAGCTACTACACACCACCAGAGGACTCTCGTGGACAGGGAAAACGGGAGAAACGAGCTGCTTCAGTGGTAAGCTTGAGTTAGTCCTTACTTCACTTTGTTTTCAGGAAAATAGAGCTCATCTCTGCTCAGGATTGAGATCCAAAATAAGATTGGAAGTGTGGAAATCAGAAATACTTAGCTTGATCTCCTGCATGTGGAGGCTTTGCTGGGGTTCTGGATGTTAATCCAAGCCCAAGGGAAGTCCTGCCTCTCTGGGCACAGTCCTGAGGGCACAGCTGGAGTGCAGTCACCAAGCAGGTGTGACTTTGGGGTTTGCTGCTGGGACTTGTGTAGCAAAACCCTCCCAGTTTCATGCAGGATGCTCTGCCCTGTCCCCCAGCAAAGCCCTCATGCTTCTCTCTGACTCCTGTCCTTGTGCCCGGCAGGGCCAGCGTGAAGCCGAAGTCCCCCAGAGGAAATTATTCCAGTTCCATGTGACACCTGTCCTGTCCAAAGACCTCTTCTTTGTGGACAGCGAGCCACTGCCATGCCCAGAAAGGCCAGCAGACCTGGCTCCACTGACAGAGGTACCTGTGCTCAGCAGCAAGCCTGTGCTCTGGCTGCTTCAGCAAAGGCCTGCAAGGCCCCTTGCTCTGGTGCTGGAGCCACACTTGGAAGCTTTCTGGAGGGCTGGTGTGCTCCATGTGCTGCTCCATGAGCCCTTCCCCATGGAATCCTTTGTTCCAGGCCATGGAGAGCGAGATCTCCGCCGCCTTTGACAGCGGTGAGCCCGAGGACATCCTGAGCAGGGCCTTCAAGCTCAGTGTCACCCGTGAGGACATCTGCACCCTGCAGCCCCTGGGCTGGCTCAACGACAGGGTAGGAGATCCTGCACCTCCTGGGAAATCCCCCTTCCCTGGGCACAGGAGTCTTCCAGGAGCTCTGCTGCAGAGCCCAGAAATAGCTGTACACTCCTTATTTTGGGTGCTGTGTGGGCTGGTGTTTCTGGAAGCTTTCACTTGGCTGCTGCAGCTCCCAGGAGTCAGTCTGGGTTACTGGAGTGGGTGTGGGGGCTTTAACCAACAGCACAAGGCACCCAGTGTAAAATTCTGGGAGCCAAAGCTGCCAGCTGGAGTTCTCTCAGCTCCAGGGTGGCCAGCAAAGACATGTTGCTGTCTTTTTAATTCAGTGTCTTATTTCACATCTCAATTTGCCTCTCTCTGCTCCCAGATCATGAATTTCTACATGGGTCTTCTGGTGGAAAGAAGCAAGAAGGAAGGATATCCAGCAGTCTATGCTTTTAATACCTTCTTCTATTCCAAGCTAAGCTCTACAAGCCACAAGGGAGTAAAGAAATGGACCAAAGGTGTGGATATCTTCGAGCACGATGTCATCTTGGTGCCTATTCACCTCAGAATTCACTGGACACTGCTGGTGAGTCACACTGGCTTTTTGTTTAGGGGATGGGGAGAACAAAACCTGCAAGCCAAATCCTTTAGTGTTTGGGGTGTGCTTTGTCTAAGTCACCCTTTAACCCCAGGTCGTAGATCTCCGAGAGAAAACCATCAAATACTTTGACTCCTTGGGACAGAAAGGAGACCACATCTGTAAAACTGTCTTGTGAGTAGCTGCTTTTTTATCCCTTTTGGGTGTTTTTGAGGCCTTTTCCCCTCCCCACGGGGAAGTGTTTCTGCCCTGTCACGTTGGTGCTCCTCACTTTGTACCTCTCAGTTCTGCTCAGTGTTTGGAGTGCCCCACAGTGTCAGAGGTGCAGGTTTTCACACGTGCTGCACATCCTCATGTGTCTCTGTCAGTAAAAACCCTTCATCCATCAGCTTTGTAGGGTGAGAGCAGCCCTGCAGAGACAAATCCCAGAATCACTGAGGTTGGAAAAGCCCTCCAGGGTCATTGAGTCCAACCTGGGACCGATCCTCACCTTGTCACCAGCCCAGAGCACTGAGCAGAGCCTTCCTGCCCTCCACCCTCCCACCCAGCTTGGTGTCACCTACAAGCATGCTGAGGGTGCCCAATCCTCTCATCCAGATCATGGATAAAGATATTGAACAGTACTGGGCCCCCACACTGGGCCCTGGGGAGTCCCACTCACAGCCTCACTGTATCTCTAAGATTGGGATTTTTCCTCCACATTCCTTAAATCCACTGCTGTGAGGATCCTTTGGAATTTCACTGCCATTTATCTTCCTGTCACCCTTCAACAGCTTTTATTTTTTTGTTGGTGTTGCCCTAAATCAGGGGAGATGAAAAGTGATTTTTCTGTTGTTTTCAACAGAAAATACCTGGAAGAGGAAAGCAAGGAAAAAAGGAACATTGAATTGACTGCTTCGGAGTGGACCCTTCACAGCATGGGCACAGAGGTATGGGAGCAACACCTGGATTTGGGATGGGAGCTGGAACCCCTCGTCACAGAGGGCTTGACACTTTCCAGGGAAGCAGAGGAAGGAGATGATGTGCAGTTAGCTGGGATTATTCCTTGGGTTTGGGAGTGGTAAATGGATTCTGGAAGTAGGTTTTCAGGAGCTGGTGTGGGTAATGTGTGCTCTGACCACATTGCTGCTCTTTTAAGACAGATAAAAATTCTCCATCTTTTTTTCTATTCCTCAGGAAATCCCTCAACAAAACAATGGAAGTGACTGTGGAGTTTTTGTTTGCAAATTTGCCGATTTCATCTCCAGAGACAAACCCATCATCTTCACCCCGGTGAGAGGAGGTGTAAACAGCTCCAGCCTTTCCCACACCCCATGCAGGAGCCAGGGAAGCTGCACAGCAGCTGGGGCAGGGGCTGAGGGTTTGTTCCTCATGTCTGATGCCTGCTTCTTGGGCCAGATCATGGAATCGTGGAATCCCAGGGTGGTTTGGGTTGAAATTGCCCTTAAAGACCATTCATTCCAACGCCAGGATGCTGCAGCCAGTGGTTTGGGATATCTGGCCCTTGTATCTCTTGGAGAAATAGGTTTCCCCCTTGGACCAGCTGAGACACTGGTTATTTTCCAGTGTGGTGGTCTTTAATAAATGTCCCTGTAAAAGAAATGTGGTTTTGTTGGGTGGTCGTGTCACCCTCGTGTGAAACCCACCTTGCACCCAAATGGCAGGTGCTCAAAAGCAGCTTCCCCTTCAAGAATTCCCTGGCTGTTAATGGAGATTTCCTGCCTCTTTCTCCCCTGGCTCCCCATGTGATGGATTTTTCCCTTTTCTTTTCAGGAACACATGCCTTATTTCCGCAGGAAGATGGTGTGGGAAATAATCCATCAGCAGCTGCTGGGAGACATGCACTGTTAGAAAAACACTGTTCTCTAAAAGAGTAGTATTTATTTCTTATTGTTTAGGTAAGAGAGGATAAATATTAACTTATGTAAGAGCCTTATTGTACGGGAGCATTACTTGGTAATAGAGTAATTTATTTTTTAATTGAAAACCAATTTGCTGTCTCCATGTGGTTTTTAACTTGCGCCCCATCTGAAGAAGAACAGGGGCTGTCTCCTCTCCTGGTGGCTCTGGGGACATCCCTGAGCTGCTCCTGGCTCAGAGAGCCACAAGATCCCTTTATTGCTGCAGAGGGGCTTTAGGGGCTTTATCTGCCTTTGCTTTCACTGCTTGGTTCAATCTGCCACAACCTTGGGGCAGATCCTCCAAAGGACGAATAATTCCAAAGCCCCTCTTGTTTTATCCTTACAAATAATTAATCAGGGATAATTAATCTTCCCTGAGGCTGCAGAAGATCCGAGCATGAGGCCACAGCAGCTGGGAGTGTTTTAGGTGTCCTTTCCCCTTCCCTTTGCTTCTCCCCGTTTGGGGCTGCAGTTTGGAGTGTCCCAGGTGCCACCAGAGCCACTGTCCCATGGCAGCATTGCCAGTGCTGGAGGGGTGGGAGGGAAGAGCCCGGCTCTGGGGCTCAGGGAGTGGGGTTCCCTCATTGTGGCACCCACCCAGGCAGCCCCACCCTGCCCCCAAAGGACATCCCAGCCCCATCTGCCTTTCCCCACTGGATATTCCATCCTTTCAGCTTCGCCAGGGATGCGCAGGGAGGGAGAGGTGGCTTCGTGATGGCAACACTTCCCAGGTCCCTGGGTAAAGCCACGCCTGGCAATGCCTACAACCCTCCCCTGCCCCAAACTCCCCCACATCCAGCCCTTCCCTCCCTGGCAGCAGGGAATGGGGCACCAGGGAGGTGCGACCGCCACGAGGGACCCGAAAGAAAGCAACGGAGAGCAGGCTCAGGCTCTGGGTAGCTGGATATATTTCTCTTTTTTGTCGGTGTCTCGGGTTGCTTTTCACAGAACACTTTGCAGTAGAGGAAAACACGGATTCCCAGCCCACGGGAGCGGCGCTGGCAGCAGCACCTCAGCTCCCATCCCTGCTCTTGCCCGTCGGCTTTCACCGCTTCCATCCATCACTGGGATTTGCTTAAACCCTTTTTTTTTGGTGTGTGTTTGGCTTTTTTTATTTTTTCCCTTTTTTTTTTTTTTTTCTTTTTAACCATTTCTCAAGCTTTCTCCGAAGGAACAGCCACTGGCTCTCGGCTTGCAGGAGACTACGGAAGAGCTCTGGGGCACGGGGGATGGTTTCCTTCTTCCACCTCGCAGCTGACTTGGTCGAGATCATTTTTCCAACTCGGTTTTTCTTTTTATTACAAAAATAAAAAAATGCTCCAACTATCAGTTTTACAAGGCATACAAAAATTTCTAAAAGGGCAACACAAGCGCAAGGTGCTGAGGTACGAAAACCTGAGGTAGTTTTTGTGTGTGTGTGTGTGTGTCAGGGGCATTATTTGGGTTATTTTTCATTTGAAGCCAATTGTGCTGGTTGGGTTTTCCAGCCCTGGGCTGACAACCTCTTGTAAATTTGGTTTTTTTCAACCCTTTCCCCCTCCTCTCCCTACAACAGGGACCTTTCCCCAAAGATCCCAGCCCAAAGCAGGCAGGGCTGGTGCTGCCCATCATTTTCCAGTGCTGGGCAGTGATGGAGAGAGGACAGAAAGACAGAAAGGGGGGACAGAACGGATGCAAACCCCACTTTTGGAATCTAAAACAAAGAGGAAAGGGTGTGTGAAGGAGAGGAACAATTCCTACAAGAGGAATCTTCTTGGCTCCTACAGGCCCTGCTCTTCTCAAAGCCCTTCAGAAATCGCTTTTTAACAGCTATTTAGTATTTTTTTTTTTTCCCTGCTGGCGATCCTACAGCTCTGCTCTACGGCGCATCAGAGAACCAATGGACCAGCTCCTGCCATTAAACCTCTAGAAAAGCCTGCTTTTGCTAAAAACAAACAGCCCCCTCCCCCAAAAAATTAAAAAAAGTGAGTTAAAAAATAAAATCTTACAAAACTTAAAAATCGGCGTTAGTTTCGTTATCGATATATTAATTCTAAATTAACGAGCGCCGTGCGCCGCGGCCCCCCAGGCCCGGCGAGCTCCTCCTGGGTGTGGAAATGGGCAGGGTGGGGGGGAGAATTCCAAAATCAAAACCACCTCTCTCTGCCTGTGTTAGTCCAACTGATGGGGGAGCAGCGGGGGCGGCGATGGAGTAAGGCGGAAGCTGTGGGATGGAGAGAGCCCCCCCCGTGCCCCGGCTCGGCGCAGCCTGGCTGCGGGGGGGACTCGGGGCTCTTTGGTTTGTCCCCTGCCCTGCTGGGGTCCGGCGCTGGCGGGGTTACATTCGTCGGGCGGTGCTGGCGGGAGCCTCACTTGCTGTGCTGCGAGGCCGCGGCTCCCTGAGCGTGTTTGTGCTCCTGCTGCTTCACCTGCTGCACGATTTCCCTGATCTTGCGCTGGGCNGGGCCACCAGAGGCTGGGCCCCCCCCCAAGCAGCCTCAGCCCTCCTCAACAACATCACGACCCTCCAGCTTTTAACGCCAGGGCAAGCACGTAAGTGATTCTGTGCTAAATGAGGATGTGCTAAAGCAAAGGGTTGGCTTGTTCTTCCATCACTCAAGAGCCTCGATTTTGGGGTGTCACCATCCCACCCTTCCCGCAGTCAGGAACCCAGCCTGGCACATGCACCCGGGTGGGATGCGGGAGCCAATTCCCACCCCGTGTCCAAGGCACAGATTTTGGCTAAAACGAGCCAATCTTTAATTTGAATGCAGCCAAAAACACTTTCAGTGCATCCTGGTTGCACAGAAACCACTCACAGCAGCTCAGGGAATGCTTGTGCTTAAAACTGGGAATGTTGGAAGAGCCATGGCCAAACCTTACCTGACTGGCAAAGAAATGCCCAATGATTTTGACGACGACCTCCTCGTTCTCGTCCGGGGTTTGGTCCCGCGGCACGATGACTTCTGCACTCGTTAAGTTCTGCAGTTCGTTCACCTGGAGCAAACGACAGAGATCCAGGTTTTGCTGTGGAAGAGCCAAAAATCCTGCACTGCTGGCACCACCCCAGCTCTGAGCCAGCACATGGCGCCAGGCTGCCATGGCTCACGCCCCATCCCCCTTGGGATGGTTGCCATCCAAGAGCCACCCCCCAGGACATGGGGCTGGGACTGAGACATCACTGATATCACAGAGCACCTGGACAGAGGTGATGGGAGATAGGGGATGTCCAGCTCTGCATTCCCAGGGCAGGTGGGAGCCCCCACACCCCCACCTACCGTCTTGCCACCTTTGCCGATGACGCGGCCGGCGGCGAAGGAAGGCACCTTGATGTGGGCTTCGAGCTTCACTTCTTCTTTCGGGTTAAAGAAGTTTTCCTCTTTCAGCTTCCCAAATATTCGCCCCTGGGCCTGGAGAGGGGACAAAAGGGACATAAAGGTGGTGGGCAGCATCCTGGAGGTGGCCTGCTGGGCCCTTCATTCCCGCAGGCAATGATGTGCCAATGTCCAGCAGCACCAAAACCATGGTCCCAAGCCAAGAAGGCTCCTCTGGCACGGTGGGGACCAAAGGGATGCTCTCACCTTGCCCCTGCCCATGTCCCCAAGTCAGCCCTCACCCCGTGGCCACCGCACCTTGAACTGAGCCTCAGGTGGCCCCGTGATGATCACCATGCGCTCGCTGGCATCTGGACCTTCTGCCGGGGCGATCTGCGGAGGGATGAGGAGGGAGTGTGAGTGTGACCCCTCCTCGGGCAAGACCTCCCCTGTGTGGGATGTGCCCCCATGGAGGGACACCCCTCACGCAGAGAAACCCCCCTACCCAAGCAATGGTGACAATCAGGATGCTGCAGGACTGGGTTTCTACTAACTTGGGGAGCAAAACCATTCACCAAGGGCTCCCTTCTCTGCCCTCAGCACTGGGAAGGGGAAACTGAGGCACAAAGCCCTGGCCCAGCCCCGCAGTCCTGCTCACCTTGATGGAGGCACCAGCAAACCGTGCCAGCTGCTTGATGTGCTGCCCCTTCTTCCCAATGATGGCCCCCACTGCCTGTGTTGGGATGAACAAGTTCACGACTTCCTGCTCCGGCAGCTGCAGAGGGCAGGGAAGAGCCAGAGGGTCAGGGGAACAGCTGGATCAGGGGGTGGCTTCCCCCTGCCAGCATTCCAGGTTTGAAGAGGTGGGGGGTTGGGTTGGGTTGGGTTG
>VWZW01007848.1:51615-65832 GCA_013397115.1 Edolisoma coerulescens | reverse complement strand
TTGGGTTGCGCTCTGCTGGGCCAGGTTGTGGTCCTGGCACGCACTCCCTGCTTTTTGCCTGCCCTCCCACAAGGTGCCCAAGGGAAGACCTCATGGCAGGAGGTGCCAGGGCACTTTTGGGGAAGGGAAACTTACAGGGTGCTGATGGGGGAAAGCACCACCTGGGGGGGTTCCGTACA
Organism: Edolisoma coerulescens; assembly: GCA_013397115.1. Taxonomy (NCBI): domain Eukaryota; kingdom Metazoa; phylum Chordata; class Aves; order Passeriformes; family Campephagidae; genus Edolisoma; species Edolisoma coerulescens. The sequence goes on along the minus strand of VWZW01007848.1, from coordinate 65,653 downwards.
GACCCGACAGATAGGCTGAGGAGCCCTGTGGTGGGAGAGAAAATGAGGGCCAGTGACATCAATGACATCCTCAAGGTGCCAGCCCCTTCCTAGACACCCCCACCCCTACCCGGGGAGCGTGTCACCACCATGAGCGACACAAGTGATGCAGTGACCACCCCTCATCCCCTGAAACTCCTCCAGGAGAGCGCAGGCGCATCCAAGGACGAGCTGCAGCCCGGATCCTGTGCCTGCGCCACAGCACGAGGCTGGGATGTGGGTGGGAGCTCCCAGTTAACGCCAGTCCCTCCCCACTGCTGGTTTTTTGGCTGTGTCCTGCTAAAGTTTGTATCAGAAAAAAGGTCCCCTTCTGGCCTCACCAGGGGAGATCGAAAAAGGCCACGCAAAGCTTTGGGGTGAAGGACCCCACACCAAACACTGCCCTTCAGGAGACCTGTCCTGCTCCTCTCCATCACACCCATAAATAATTCCTATAGCTGTCTCCCAAAGGCTGTGCATACAGGCAGGCACAGCATCCTCCCCTCCACGGACTCAGTGACCAACCAACCCTCCTGGAGCCCTCCAGAGCCACTACACCCCCCACACGTCCTCCCTGGCACTCACCGTCTTCCTCCGCCCGCTCTGCTCCTGGCATTCCAGGGAAAGAAAACAGCACAGGTAAATTAACCCACAGCTCGGAATAAATTATTTAGGGGCTAACAGAGACAGCCCACAGCGCCTGGGTGACCTGGGAAGGAACTTCTCCATCAGCACCTTGGCCATCCTGTTCTCCTGGCACTGCACCATCCCTGCCCACTTTCATCTCAGGGGTTACGAACATCCTTGCCCAGGTTTCAGCACCCCAAGAACAAGGAGAACCCTCCCCTGTGAGGTGGGGTGGAGGTTGGCTCCCCCTGAGCACAGCCCCCTGGGTGCCAGGGCAGGGATCCACTGATGGCAGTGGATGCACAGGGTGGGCTGCTTGTCCCCTGCACGCCCTGTGGCCTCACCAGGGGGCTCTGGTGGCCACCAAGACTAGACCCACAGGGCACAACCCAGTCCATACCACCACAACCCAGTGGTGGGCTTGGGGTCAGGACTGAGGACTACCCACATGGTTTTTCCATGCTCTCTTCAGAGAGCAGCACCCTTGGGACACAGCCAGTCCTTAAACACTGGTGAAACCCAGCTCAGCACAACACAGGGATGCAGCTGATCTTCCCAGAGGGCTGCATCCAAGCAGGGACAAGCTACATCCAATCCCTGTCCTCTCCACTTTGCTGCTGTGATGAGCATCTTCCCCAAATGGCCGAGAGTCAGAGTTCCTCATGAGGCGGCTCCTACAGCTACAGTGTCCACCCAAACCCAACAGCTCTGGCAGGACACTCCAGACACCAGGAACATCTCACACTTACTGCAAAGGGGTGGTATGGGGTGGCAGCTGCAGCCCCTCGGGCCCCTGGGGTGGACGGGAGCATGGACAGCCCTGTGGAGAAGATGCCCAAAGCGCTGAGGTTCAGTCCTGGGATCAGGTTGGCCTGTTGCTGGGAAAGGAAAGACACAGAGAAAGGTGTGAAAGGTGGAGTCCTGGGCTTCTCGACGCAGTGTGGATGTGATGGGCGAGGCCCAACCCTTGTTGTAACACATTGACCTCCACTCTGAATTTCTCGTCTGGCCACCTGCAACAGGAGCAGCCCCGGTGGGAGGGCTGAGCTTACATTGACAGCCACCACGTCGTTCTCGTAGGCCTCGCGCAGCTTCTTCATGATCTCCACCTCGGCGTTGGAGCAGGCCTCCATGCTGCCCTTCACCGTGATGGTGCGCTCAGGGTTGTAGATGGTCAAATCCTGCAAACTGCCCCACGGGAAAATCCAGAGACACGGTTACATTCCTTCTCCGGGTCAAGAAAAACCCCAGGAAAACTCAAATCACAGCTGAGGGTTCCCCCCGAGACAGTGTGGGAGCCACACACACTCTCCTTGCCCAACATCACCATCTTCCTGGGATGAGGAACATCCACCTGGGATGGGGAATGCACACGGGAGGACACAGCTGCTCTGTTTTTCAGCTCCAGCACTGCTTGTACCACGTTGGATGGAATGGGGTGGCCTGGTGTTCACTGAATCATTAAATCATGGAATCATGGAATGGTTTGGGTTGGAAGGGACCTGAAAGTGCATCCAGTTCCCCCCCCTGCCATGGGCAGGGACACCTCCCACTAGACCAGGGTGCTCCAAGCCCCGTCCAGCCTGGCCTTGGACACTTCCAGGGATCCAGGGGCAGCCACAGCTTCTCTGGGCGCCCTGTGCCAGGGCCTCTCCACCCTCACAGGGAGGAATTCCTTCCTAATATCCCATCTAACCCTCTCCTCTGGCAGTGGGAAGCCATTCCCCCTGGTCCTGTCACATGAACTTACGGGGAGATGGTGATCTTTGTGCCCGTGTCCTGCTCAATCTTCTTGAGGTTGCGGCCCTCCTTGCCAATCAACCTCCCCACCAAGCTGTTGTGTGCCAGGATTTTCAAGGGAATCTCTTCTGCTCTAAAATGGATTAAAAAAATAAAATCTAAAGGTCCAGCCCGTCAGGAAACATAGAAATTTCCAGCCACAGGCACTAAGGATGTGGTGGAAAGGAGAAGGACCACCACCACCATTTCCCACCACGCTTTTGGCTGAGCCAGGAGCACTCACAATTTAGTTTCATCAGCCTCCTTCTGCATGATATCCAGGATCATGCGGCACGCTTCCGAGCACCCCTCCGGCGTGGCGTGGATGGTGATGGGCTTCTCAGCAGCACCGGCATTCTCCTTCCGATGGATGTCAACCCTGCAGCAAAACAACCGGCAGAGAGGAGCCCCTGAGATGGGTCTGGTGTCACACAGAGGCTTTTGAGAGCTCAGGAGCTGAGAAAAACTCATTTCAACACTTGCTCAAGCTTTGGGGTGAACCTGGGTCTCAGGTGCATCTGCCATCACCTGGCTCACGCAAGCCCAGGCAGTGTTTGGTTTCGGGTGGTTTGGATCAGATTTGGGCCACGTTCGCCTGTAGGACCCAAGGTCCTGGAAGCTGAGGGGTGTCACAACATCAACCAATGCATCGAGGGGGCAGAACAAATCCTCAACTGGACAAAGCCCTGAGCAACCTGCTCTATCATCTCTGACGCCAGTCCCGCTTGGAGCAGGAGACCGGATTAGAGGCCTCAGGAGGTCCCTTCCGACCTCTGCCTCTCTCTGCACAACACCCGAGGCTGTCCAGCGACCACGTCCTTCGGGACAGAGAGCACTTACCCGTGGGCAGCGTCTGTCACGACACGGAGGCACCCGGCAACAACAGCGCTGGTACTCACACCCTTCCAGGGGAGACCAGAAGGCTCCCGTGCGCACCGGCAGGGACCGTGCTCTACTCCTCTGGTCCTCCCTCAGCTCATGGCGGGAGGAGGCACGGCCTCCAGCTCGCTCCTCACGCTCAACCGTACCTGGCAAAGCCCTGAGAGAGAGGGAGAGAGGAAAGCAGGGTAGGAGACTCCCGCACCTCAACTACGCGCCTTGGACAACAGGGGGAAGAACCTTTCCATCTTCTCCGCGTGAGTCCGCGCGCTCTTCCCACCGGAGGGTGATGCTGTGCGGCCATCCTGCCATCGGCCACCACCTTGGTGTCCCTGTCACTGCTGCAGCCAGGGCCAGATCTTCCGAGCAGGCGCGGTAGTGGCAGCTCAGCCACTCTGGAATGCTGCCGGCGCTCAGCTCCAACACAGTGCGTGCCCTCCGGACACGTCTCTGACGTCCCGTCCCGACTGGGATCATCCAGGGTGCTGCTGCATGCACCAGGCCAAGGGCTGCAGGGCAGAGTCACCACACAGTGCCACACTGGGACACTGCAGGGTCCCGGTGCGTTTGCACAAGTCAACTCTTCCAGGAGCTCAAGAGCCAGCACGTTGGAACACGGACAGTGGAAGGGGAGCAGCTGCGTGAGCCTTCCCAGAGAAAAGGGCAGAGCCAACCCCACCCGCTCCAGAGGGACCCCAGAGTGGTTCCATCCAAGCACTGAAGAGGGAGCGAAGACAGAGTGTGATTCCCTTCGTAGGTTCCATCTCTCCAGATCTCCCGTGGCTTCAGCTGGAGCTGCTCAGGCAAGAGACTGGTGCTGAGTGGACCGTGCAAAGCAGTGATGGAGACACTGGCACCCTCTGGCCACGTCGACAGCCCGCGGTGACCCAGCCGTGTGCTGAGTGACACCCTGTGAGGTGCTCCCAGCCGTGGAGCTCCCTCAGGTTGGCCTGGAGGACCCGTTCCCAGCAGGTACAGGGACACTTGCTGCCACCCCTTCGCTGAGGACAGGGTGAACACATCATGACGGCCACACAAGGCGATGACAGACCAGGGTGATGTTCCCAAGGTAGGGGAAGTCGATGAGGAATCCCAACAAACCCCATAGATGGGAGCCACGCAGCTCCTTGGACCCACGAGCAGCTGAGGCTGGTGGAGATGAGGACACAGCTGAGCATTCGTGCCAGAGAGGGACCAAGTGCCATGAAAGGGCTGAATGGAGGCACTGAGGTGATGAGGACCTTGGACAAGCCTTAGAGAGGGGCACAAGACAGGTTCCTGGCTGACCAACCCATCCCACATCTGGATGTGTGGGCACAAGCTCGCTCACCAGAGAGAAGGAAGGCACGTTTCCCCCCAGAGAGCTGGAGAAGAGAGAGCTCTGGACCTCCCAGCACATCCCAGTGCCACTGCTGAACTGCTCCATTCCAGCAGGGGGATGGAGAACGGAACCTTCAGCACCCTCACCCCATCACCAGGTGCTGCAGGGAGGGATGACCAGGGATGGGGAGACAGGGTTTGCCCATGGTGCAGCAGGAAAAGCCTTCAAGAGACCTTACAGGGGCTGGGAATGCTTCAGGGAGTGGCTGCCATGAGGCACAGCCCTCTCCAGGTGGACAGTAGTGTGCCTGTAGGGTTATCCCGGTCCCATGGCTGCTGGGTAGCCATGATCCTCTCCTCATGGAGTTCCAAGGGCTGTGGAAGGTCACCTGGTGGGGTGGGCTCTTAGTCTGGGCTTCTTCATGGAAGAAGGTGGCTCAGCCTGGGGACGGTTTTGCCCCCCGGGGCTCAGAAGCGTCTTTGGGATCTCTGTGTGTGGAACCAGGGGTGAAATCCAACGTAACCAGAGGAATCCAGAACCCAACGTCGCTCTGGGAAGAAGCAGGGACTGGGCAACAGGATATCACCCTCGGATCATCACCTCAGTGGATGAGGGTGGCCTGGCCAGGGACAGGGTGTGGTATGACAGCCAAACTGAAGGACAGGGGCTCCTGTGACTGCCTGGGATGGATTCCTGAGGTCCCCTTCGCCCAGGCCTGAGCAGAGGTGGTGCCCTGCTGTGGGTAGGGCAGTGAGCACTGAGCACAGCCTTCCTCCATGGCACCGGGTCTTCGGGGCAGGCACAGGGAGCCACTCCACAAGGAGGGACAATTCAGTGGCAGAAACTGCTCCAAGCAACAGCGTTTGGCTTCGTGGTTGGGAGAAACCGGCACCTTCCCACCTTCCTTGCCAGGCTCAGGGCTTGGCAAGGGCAAATTCCAGTCTTGGGCGGTGAGGACACAGCTACACCTGCTGCTCATCCCACCAGGACTCACCTGGAGAAGAAGGGCTTGCGGCCAACCAGGATCTGCTCATGGCTACCAGGTGGCCACACCCTGGGGCGAGCCAGGCTCTAGGAGCTCCTCTCCCTACTCCTCTGCCCCCTTTCCGTACAAACCTCTTCCTGCCAACCCAACGCCAGGGCTTGGCTCATCTTTCTACCTCCAGCCACACTACTACCAAAGATTTGCCTCTAAAAACTCCTCTGAGAACTAGGATGCTCTGGGACAGGAGTCCTACGTCCCATGGGATCACCAGGTTCAGGATGATGAGCACGGGAGGGGACAGCTTTGGGTTAAACACAAACACACCTGGGCAGGAACAAACCATGCAGGAAAACCATGCAGAGAATGAGCAGTGAGATGAGGAGAACAGCAACAAGAGAAACATGGAAAACTTTGGCAAGACAATCCCACTTTTTGGTTTTTTTCCTTTTTTTAGTTCAAAAATAAACACATTAATAGCTGAAAAAGGCTTCAAACAGTTACAAAAGCCATCCTTCTCATGGCAGTGTTCCCACAGTGTCCCTTTCCCCTCAGCAGCTCTAGCCCATATGGGATGCTGCAGGATGAGCAAATCCCAAGGACAAAGACCACTGCACTGAGGATTCCCCTTTAGGATTTTATCCCCAAACTTGCCATTTCTCCCTAAAGCCTCATCCCCAGCTGTTCTCACGAGGCTTTAGGGAACTCATTCCAGGCCTTTTCCAGTGTGCATCCCCCTCTTGCCGCACCCAGACCACCCTGGCCAGCAGGAATGGTTTAGGACCTGAGCTCTGCCACCACCCCCTGAAGGCTGCACCCCAAGAAATCAGCAGTGGCCGGCACTCCAAAGCCCCCAGTGCAGGGAGAACCCGAGCTGGGACCTACAGCACCCTACAGAAGGAAACAAAACCATTGGAAGTACTTACTTGGACTGGGTTTGCTTAGTAAGGTTCTTTATGGTCAAGCCCTCCTTTCCTATGATCGCACCAACAAACTGCGTGGGCACCAGCATCCGCAGTGGGAAATCGAGCTGTTTGGGCTGCGAGGAGCCCCCCGGGGAGGAGCCCCGCTCCCTGGAAGAGTGGCCCCCGTGGCGGGATCGCTGCGGGGGCGGAGGGGAGCTCACCTCTTCATCCGGGATGTAGGAAATCTTGAAGGAATAGTTCTCAAACTGGTGGTCGCTCAGCTTCTCTATTGCTCTGCAAGGCAGGGAGATGCAGGGGGTGGTGAGGGGCTGCCTGGGGATGGGTTGCCCTCCAGCACCCCCACCACGCAAAGAACGTGGGCCCTTCCCAACCTGCATCTTCCTCCCTCCCCAGTCTGGAGAAGGTGGCCATGGGAAGCCAGAGCCCCACATTTTTCCCGTGAGGAGCAAGCCCCATAACCTGGTGGGACATCGTCCCCTTCCACGTGGGTCATGCCAAAGCTGGCACATGACTTCTCCCCCCAGCAGAGGGGTTAAACACGCCCAAGGACCTGCCCCTTCACCTGGGCAAAGTCCTTGCCAGAAGCTACCACACAGCACGGGAACAGTCTCACAGGTTTTTTTGGACATGGAAAAGGTGACAGAGCGGCTCCGAGCCACCACTGCTGCTCCAGGGAGAAGGATGCAGCACGTGATGCCCCCTCTGTTGGGAAGCCCAACTCCTTTCCTGGCTGGATGAGACTGGGAGGGAGCACCTGGACTCTCCATCCCCCAAGCCCCTCCTCAGCAGCGATGTTTGGCCATGCCAGTGTCTGCCACGACCCCGCTTGGCTTCAGCTTTCCCACATCCCACTTCAGCTACTGACAGATCACAAGCAGCTCCTTACCAGGCCTGAATTCCACATCCTCTGAGGACTCCTGCAGCTTCACCATCCCTTTGCTACGTTCAAAAAAGCCTCTTATCCCAAAGCACTGAGCATTGCTGTCTTGGGGAAACTCTTAGTGTTCCTTTATTGCCACACATGCCAAGACAACGGTGGGAATTTTGGGGCTGTCCTGTGCAGGACCAGGATTTGGACTCAGTGATCATTGTGGGTCCCTTCCAGCTCAGGGGATTCCATGATTCTAAGACACTCATGTCATGTTTATCTGTGGTCCACAGCACATCCAGATGAGGCTGGAGGCACAAGAAGGATTCTCCCCTGCCCTCCTGGACCAGCAGATCACTGTCCCCATCTCTGTCCTCACTTATCCAGGGCCATGATGGGCCAACTCAGATGGGAAGATGGTGGAATGTCCATCAACAAATGGACTCAGAAAAGCCCTTTGTGGTCTGGGATCTGCTCTTGATCATATCAAAAATACCCTGGCCACTAATAATAACAAGCTCAATATTTGCTCCTAGGGCTGGTCTCTAGCACAGGGATGAAATCTCTACAAGCCTGGAACAAAATGTTTGTTTGGAACGATCCTTCCACTTCTGAAATAACCCCTAATTTGTATTTTCTTGTGGCTGATGGCCACAAGAAACCCCATCTCCCATGACAGGGGAGAAGGCAGAAGACAGCCCAGCGGTGGGACAGCTTAGAGAAGCCTGGAAGATACTTGGGATTCCTTGGGAAAGCTGGCGTGGTGTGAAATTACGGGCAAACTGAAACAAACCCCACTCACACTTTTGCCTCTTCCTTTGTCGCGTAGGTCACGTTGACAACGGCAGTTTCTGTGTCTGTGTTCACTGCAGGGAGCAAGAGAAGGAAGAGTTGGAGCAGGGGTGGGACAGGTGTCACCGCTGCTCCCGGCACACTCCAGAGGGGGATACAGCTGGGATGGGGAAGGGAGATGCCTGTCCCATGGCACGCCTGGGCACCGCTGTGTTTTCGCCCAGCACAGGGACTGGGCTGGATCCAAGGCTGGATCCAAGCAGGATGAAAGGCTGGACATTCCTGACCCACCAGTGGATCCCAAGCTACACTCAGCTCATTTTTGCTTGCAGGGATAATTGTTTTTGCAATTATTCAGGGCCAGGAGCATTCCCGGGGATGGTGGATGGACGGCCCACGTCATCTCACCACTGGACAGGTGGCCCCACCTCCATCAGCAGGGTTTGTGTCCAAAGTGAAACCCATTTCAGACTAGTGCTACTGGGATAACTAGGTTTCATCCCAGTGGGCTTTCTGCAGCCTGGGCAGAGCTGGGGAGCAGCACTGGGAATTTTGCAGGGATGAGGACCACGCTGCACCATCTTACCTTGCTCTACGTTCTCCACTGTGCCGTACTGAGCTAAGAGGCCATCCAGCACCTGGGGACAGAGCAGCAAACCAGGCAGGTGAGGCCCCAAGCAGGCAGGGCAAGAGCCCACCCCACCCACAAACACCCTCCAGCACCCATCATCCTCCCAATGCCTCCACCCACCTGCATCCCATCATCCCAAAGCTGGCCCACCACTCCGAGCTGACCCACAGCTCTGCTACCCACAAGCAAGCAGGAGCTGGAGCCCAGTTCAGGCTCCCTCCTGCAGTTACTGGGAAGTTAAAGGGTGGCCCATGTGCAGACCACGAGCTCCAGCAGCACAGCTCATGCTGCTTGAGGAGATGAACGGGACCTTTTTGGGGTCAGCCACTTCTTACCTCCCACTGTAGGTGGGGAGGGATGTTTCGGATCTGGATCTTCCTGCTCCTGCAAAGACAAAGCCCTGGGTTAGGGTCTGCAGGCACCTCACGGCGGAGGGAAAAGCCTCTCTGGGAATCAGACAGCAGCTGTTGACAGCTTTCCAAAGCATCCCACTTCCCCACACCGAGCCGGGGCAGCTCATCCCCAGGGAAAGCCATTTCTCCCAGCTTTGCCCTGGTCACCACTGGGGCTGAAGCTCTCTCTGGAATGCTCCCTCCTCATGCTGGCTGTCAGGTTTCCAAGGAAACCTCCTGAAAGGAGCCTCTGCAGAGTCATGACCGCACCGGGATGCGTGGACAGCCCTGCCCACGCTGCTTGGGGCTGGATGGCTGGGGGGGAACAGGACTCCCAGCCCCGTCATGGCCACCCCTGCTATCCCTTGAGGGGAGCTCTCCAAAAGTACACCCAGCTGAGGCCCACCACTTCCCAGAAACGTGGGGCTGCTTTCCATGGGGAAACCCAAATAAATATCCTTGGAGGCCCAAGCCTGGAGATGGCCGATGCACCCAACCTTGTCCAGTGGCACTTCCAAAGTCACACGACAGCCTGGCCATGGCTCACTCCCAACCTGGTTGTGGTCCCATTCCCAATCTGGACATGGTTTCATTCCCAGCCTCCCTATGCTTGCATTCCCAAACTGTGGTTGCATTCCCAACCTGGCCATGGCTTCATTCCCAACCTGGCCGTGGCTGCACAGGAAGCATTGCCAAGGGTAACAGCCCCCAAACATCTCCCCAGCCTGGCTGTGAGATGTGCTTGGGCAGTGAGAAGTTCTGACACAGCCCAGTCCATGGAGGATCCAGCCACGCCATGAGCTCATCCACGAGCCACCCACATCAGCGTTCCCAATCCCGCCGGGAGCCAGTCAGCTCCAGCCACAGCACTGTCCTATGTCCTCACCTGGTCCAGCTCCGATGCTCTGAGCAGAGCAGAGCTGGACCACCCCTCCCAACACCAGGGATGGCTCTCCTGACCAAGCCACCCCATGACCACACACAGAGCCAGGTTTCAGGAGCTGATCAGCAGCTGGAAGCTGGTTTTGTGAAGTTTCCCTTTTCCCTGGGATGAGTTCAAGGAGGATGCTTGGAAGGACAGCTCCCACCAGCCTGAAGAGTTCCACGGGAACGCAGAAGCAGCCCCAGATGATGGCCACCAACACCCAGGGGCTTTGGGCCAAGTCCTGCAGGACAAGGAGGCAGGAGGAGGTGGAAGAAGACATCAACAACCTGATCCCACCAGGAATCTTCAGCCGCTGGGAAACAAGACCTTCCAGCTCAGGTCCCTGCTCTCACAACTCAGTGCACAGACAAACGCTGAGCCCCTGCCAACAATTTTGGCAGATAAAGAGTTCCTGGGGTAGTCTGAGGCCAGACACTGGGGCCAGCGAGGAAAAGGCAGGGAAAAGGATGTTTTTGAAATGCGGGCTGTGAGGGCAAGACAAACCCCACCGCTCATCCCATGAGAAGGACTATGGACAAGCAGGTGAAACCACCAGGGAGCCTGGTACCTCCTGGGGCTGCTCAGCCAGGGATGGTCAGTGGGACAACAAACCCTGTGCTGGCATCCAGCTGAGCAGCTGTGCTCAGGAAAAGGCTCCTGTCCCCAGCTGCCACCGGGGATTTCACAGCTGGGGATCCCAGAATCCCTGCGAGGGAAGGAGCAGGATTTGTCTTATCCCACCCCCAGCCATGCCCACCCATGGCAGGAAGGAGGACCTGGCCCAAGGGAGACCCTGGCAATGATGATCCTGCTCTGGTCACCACCAGCCTGAGCCCTTCTCCTGCCCTTGTCACCCACCCGTGGCTGACGCTGTTCCCAGTACAAACATTCCACAGGTACCACTCCAGAAAATGGGCTATGTTTCATTTTTAAAACCCATCAGCATTTCCCAGAGGGGCTATTTTAAGATGCCCAGGTCCTGCCCGGGTACTCAGCTCCCAGGAGACTGCTCCTGCCAGCTCCAAGAGACACATCCCACTCCCGAGATGACGGGTGCCACGCTGCGAGGCCGGAGTGCCTGAACGAATCCCGGTGAGTCTCAAACCACTGGAGAGAGCCGGACACGCTGCCCAGCCACTGCCACCACCTCCCAGACACAGACCAACGGGGGACACCTTCATGCCAAGGTGCCACTGCTTGGCTCCGAGCCAAAGCATCACCACAGCCATCCTCCTCTCCCAGAGTGGGAACCATGGGGATGCCCCAGGCTGGGCCACGGAGGAGCCGCTCTCCTTTTGGGGTTCATTTGGCTCAGCCCACCCGTCACCAAAGCCCAGGAGCTCAGGGGACACGTGGCATTTGGAAGGGGCACATCCAAGAGAAACCAGCACGGCGGCTGGACATGGTCCCTTTGCCACTCCTGGAAAAGCCCTGCCTTGCACTGGATTGCTCCAGAGCCATAATTTCCCTACTCCTCTGCCAAGGGAGATGCCAGGGGAGATGCCAGAGCAGCCCTGGTCTCCCAAGGTGCTGCCTCGCCCCTCCTGACCCACCTCCCAAAACACCCAAGCAGAAGGATCACAAGCAAGGTGCCACACAACCCCCCCTTCCCAACGGGACACTACAGCTTATTCCCACTTCCAGTATCCATCCAAAGCGGTGCAGGGCATCTAAAGACACCCAAAGGGCACTCAGGCTTCAGCTCCCAGGGGCAGGATTCCCAGCGGCTCAACGTCACCACTCAGCATTTAGAATAAGGTTATTATTCCTACTGGGTGTGTTTATGGCTTTTGTAATTCCACACCTGGTGGAAGCAGTGCTGGACCACACACAGCCATCGCTGATGGAGTCATGGATGCACATCCAGAGCCATGACAGATGGGTGTGTTACTCCCAGGGCTGGGGCATGGGCCATTCTTCTCCAACACCACTCTCAGGGGGAACTTTGAGGCAGAAAACCCCTTTATTTTGATTTTGATTTTGATTTTAGTTTCATTTTCCCCCCCTCTCCCAAACCCCAGGGACTGACTCCAGGGCACGCACAGAACGCCGGCACAGCAGCTCGTGACGGCGCAGCAGCCACGTTTCACCCACCTCATTCTGCAGCAGACTGGAGGGGATTTAAAATGTAAAATAAATCGTAATAACCAGCTGGGGGAAAAACACTCAACTGTGGGATGCAACTGCTGTAGCGAGTGCCCTCGGATAACCTGCCGAGCTGCATCCCTCTGGCTCTTCCCTACCTCCACACACCCACCACGCTGCCTCACCAGCTCCAAGGGCTAAAGAATCCAGGTTCACCTGCTTTTTTCCCTTCTAAACTGAGCCCAAACTGCTCCTGCTCACCAGCAGCTCGAGGAGGAAGCATCTCCTCCACCCCAGAGCAGGGGTTTGGGTACTGGGAGCTGCTGGCAGCACAGGGAGGATCAAGCAGTGAGTGAGGAGGTAAAGTGGGCTCATGAAATAATCCAGGACGGAGCTGTGTGTCATGTCCTTCATCCATTAGAGCAGAATCGTGCAGCTGACATCACAGTCCTGCAGGGAAAGGGGATGGAAAACCCCCAGCCAGCATCCCCACTGCCACGTGCCTGCGACCTGCACTTGCTGAAATCATGCAGCAAAACATGGGGGTTTCATGCAGCCTTAAAACCTGGGGTTTATTCCCCAGAATCAGGAGGATTGAGGGGGTTTTGGCACATCCCTCCCCTTTTTCCAGCACGGCTTCCTGCCCCCCCTGTAGCTTCCAGGGAAATAGTGGGTAACAACCCCCCTGAAATCCAGGGACACAGAAGGACAAGAGTAAAAACAACATGAAGGTGTGAAATGAAAATGAGCCACCAGTTCCCTGCCCAACATCCACAATCCCTCCCTGGATCTTCCCTGTTGGCCCCACGGATCACCCAACCATCCCTTAGTCAAGGTGAAGCCCCAGAGGGGTTTTGTCTCCCACAAGAATTTGGGAACCAGAAGCAAGCTGGCTTAAATATCAGCCCTGAAATATAATAATGAAACCTCAGTAAAATAATATAGTAATACCATCCCATAATACAGAAAAATAATACATAATGGTATATAATTGATATAATGGAATACAAGGGATGGCTTCACCACTCTCTGCCCTAAAAAACACGGATTTTTTTCCTACTCAAGCTCTGTAGTATCTTACTATAATAAAGCTTAAAGGGATTTTATCACCTTCCACCTCAGATCAGCTCTGAGGGCAGAGAAAACACGCTTTGCCACCTCCTGTTTTCCATAAAAATCAGTTTTCAAGAGAACTGGGGAAGAAAAGCAAAGGCAAAACATGCCGAAAACCCAGTGGGGGGCTCTGCCTGCTTTATGAAATGTTTGTCCCAGGCAAGGAAACATCTACAAAAAAAATGATTCCCATCATCAGGCAGGAACCAAACTCTGTCCCAGCTGAATTTTCCAGACCCAGCAGCTCGGAGCCTGAGGCAGCCACAGTCCCCTGACCGGGCAGGGAAGGAAGCAGCTGTTGGATTTGTGATTGCCCATTATTATATATATTTTCTGAGTCTACTGGGGTCGTCCTGGAGGAGTTTTGCTGTCGCCCAAACCCATCCAGCAGCAGATCCTGTGGAGCAGCAGCTCCGCGAGCGCTGGATGAGCATTAAAGAGCTGCCCCAGTTTCCACCAGTTGCCAGGAGCGCGGAGGCTGCGGCTGCTCCAGTTCCCCTCCCGGCCCGGGGGCTTTGCCCTGACACTCTTAAGGAATTAAAAATCCCTCGGTGGTAAAGCCCCGACCTTGTCCTGCCCAGGAAGGGCAGCACCGGAGCGCTCCGGGCCCGGGAGCTGAGCTGGATCAGCACCGGGGACGGACGGGAACCGCGGCAGCTCGAGGGGGAAAACAAAAAGGGGGTACAGAGAGGAGAGGGGG
>VWZW01007848.1:25632-46220 GCA_013397115.1 Edolisoma coerulescens | reverse complement strand
AGCACCCCCAAACCCTACTCTGCCCTGGAACCCACTGCACCCATCACCCCTGATCCCATTACCACGACCCCAGCACCCCCAAACTCTGCCCCAGAATCCACCACAGTCCAGCACCCCCAACCCTTCAGGGAGAGGAAAAGCGTTTTGCTCAGGAACCAAAGCAAAGAAATAAATAAGAAATAAATTTTTATATCTCTCTATTTATTTACATAATTATTTAATTAATACAATTAAAACAAACAAATAAATAAACATGATAAATAATATACATAATACATTTTTTACAATGCTTTTTTTTGGAAAACAAGAGTGTGCAAACCCTTCCCAACCCAGATCCAACCAACCAGTGTGATCCCATTGTCGGAAAGGCTCCAGGAGATGCTGAGCCCGTGCTGGACACTCCAGCCACGAGCTGTGGACATTCTCAGCCCGCTGGCAGGCGACTCCTGCAGCCTCTGGGGCTCTGCTGAAGGGTGTCCTCAGGTCACCAGGAGTTGGTGTCACCACCTGCCTGCGGGTTAAGTGACATTTTTCTCTCTCCTTTTGAGAATAAAAACCTAATCCTTACAGAAACACATCCAGGACATGACTGGAGACTGAACTAAGGTGCAGAATAATCCTGGCTGGGTGGGTGACAAGTGGCCTTGTGCTCCTGGAACAGAGCGTTGTGTCCAGGGCCAGGCGTCCCTTCCTGTGCTGGGGGAAGGGGGGAGGGTGAAGGGCAGCAATCTGAATTCCCCAGATTTTAAGGCAATTAAGGCCACTTGAACCACCGCTCCCCCTGCCGCTCCATCCCACTGCCAGTCTTGCCTGGCATACGGAGATGGATGGAGTAGGAAAAGCGGTGACGGGTGCTCGATGCCATGCCTACAGCAAAAATAGATGTGGTGGGGCTGCGATGATGCAAAGCCAGAAGAATCCTTCTCCTCCGATTTCTCCGGCTTTGCTTTCAGCGCGGCTCCTGCCCGGCTGTCATTTGTCACCGGGGCTCGCGGCTCCTCCATCCCCAGCACATTTTTGGCGGTGATTTGAGGCTGAAATGGGTTGATAAAGTCCTTTTCAAAGATCTTCCCCTTGTTCAGGTCATTCCTGCCTCCTCAGGGATGAGCTCTTGGCAGGAATGGGGCAGGGAGCTGCTGGTTCATTGTGTGAGGTCACTGCCACTGGGAAGCAGCGGGAGAAACACGAGGTTTTGGGATTAATTAGTGCCCACGGGATGCAATACTCATTTAGTGTTCCTCAATCCATCCTTCTGCCGGAGCTGGATGTAACAGAGTCTCCTGCATGAGCTCATCCTTCCTGTCCCCGATTTTTGGCTTTGCAGGAAGTGCTCAACAAACTTCTGCAGATGCTTTCCCAACCCTACGGAGCTGATACTGTTTCCCAGTTTTGGTGGATCTGTCTTGGTCCAGATGTGATGCTCAGGGGAAGTCTGTGCTTTGGGGAGGAAGATTTCAGAGCACTGGTACAAAACAGCTGGAGAGGCAGCAACCACATGGAAAAAATGGTCCTAAAAGTGGTGCAGGATCCAGCAGGAAAGGGAAAGCATCTTCCAAGGGCAGCCTTGTAGGCAAAACCATTCTTCCCTGGAAAGAGATGCTGGCATGGAAGGAGTCTGGAATGTGGCAGCAAGAGTGATAGAATGAGCAAAAGGCCGTGAGAGGTTGAAGGAGGGTTTGTTTAGTCTGGAAAAAGACAAGATAACCTGCTGCGTTCGAAGAAAAAACAGGACAAACTAAGAAAAAAACAGAGTGTTTGGTAGATTGGACATGGGAAGAGAAGGAGATGCTGTTCTGCAGCTGGAGGTTTTGGGAGGAGGTCGGGCAAACATCTGGGACTACCAAATCCATGCTGGGGCCAACCCAGGGGGTTCCCGAGTCTCCTCCAAGCTCAGGATAAACAGTCTGGCCCGCAACTCTGCTTTATCCCGAGCCTTTGGAAAGCCTGTCTTGGAGCAGGCAGGTTGGGATCCACGAGGTTTCATCCCCCTGTTCTGGCAGACTGGTCTTACTGGGACCCACACTCAGGGCACTGGTTGGGCTCCTGCTAACGGATCCTGTGTTATGATCTCTCCTTGCATCCCACATCCCCAGAGGGTGTTGGGAACAGGACAGAGAAGGGACAGTGAGGGGAGGGAGGATCCTGCCTCAAGCCAGCAGGGATGTGGCTCCAGAAGTTACCCCAGGAGGCTGCAGGAATCCAGTGGGAACAGCCCAGCGAGCTGGCCCAGGAGGAACCTGCCTCACCTCTCTGACCTGCAACTTTTCCCTGAACCCTTAAGGATATTTGTCACTATTCATCATGCAAAGAGTCTCAGCAGAGCTTCATCCCACCCCTGCACTGTCGGGATTGGGAACAAGGTGGGAATGCAGCTGCTCGTTGCTCCATGGGAGACACACCTCTGGCTGTAGAGACAGCACAGGGGAGGCGGTGCCAAAACAAAGCCCCGAGTAAACCCTGTCCTAAAAATGAACCCATTTCCTTCACAAAAGGATTTGGTTTGCTCTCCTTTGTTCTCCCGAGCGGGTGGCAGAGGTGACTCTGTGCCACGATGCAGCAGAGCGGGATCGGGATGTGCTGCTGGAGCAGCTCCTACCTGCCCCTCACCACTCTGAGCAAGCCACGAGGCAGCTCCAGGCTGGGCAGATCCCAAATTTTCCTCATACGGTGGTGATGAACTGTCTGAAATGTGGCTTTTAGAAACCTCCCAGCCAGAGAATGGTGCAGCTACTACAGAGGTGAGGGAAGAGCATCAAGGACTGGCATGGAAGCAGCCCCACCTTGGAACATGGCATTATCCCTAAGAGCAGAGCTGAGGAAAAAAATTCACAATTTGGTTGGAAAATGCATCCATGATTTTCAGTCGTTTTGCTCACCCTTTGCTGGGACATGAGTGAAAATCTACCCATTACTCACTGGATTTTGGAAGCTTCCAAGTCTGTAGCAGTTGGGAATGCCGAGGTGGAGGCAGTGGCATGGCTGGGTAATTAAATCAGTAAGTGTCTGTGTTAATTACACCTGCACTGGGGCCAAGTATGAGTAAGACATTAATGATGGGAATGGTGGACAGGCACCAGTGCTCCTTCCCAACAGGCTCCAAGTTTTGCTGACTCTCCCAAGGTGATGTCAAAGGTATGGATCTGTGGGAACAAGGCGTGGAGCACAGGGCAGGTGCCAGAGATGGGCACTAAGGAGAGTCCTGTGGAGCTGTACAGTTCCTGTCCAAGCAGGAAAACGAAAGGATCAGCTTCTCCCAGCTCCAAAGCAGCTCCATTGGGATGGGAGCACCTGCCTTGTGTGTGATCAATCTGCTGGAGCTGGAATGTGAACTGCAAAATACATCACTTGAACCCCAATGAAGGAGTTGCAAGGAAAAATGGGATTTTTAGGAGCTCACGGAATTCCATGAGGAGCAGAGAGCTACTGCACTACTTGTGCAAGGGGTGCCTGGATGTACTGAACCCACAACTGCCCCGATACTGCGCAGCTCCCTCGAGCTCCACAAGCCCTCCAGGGCCCCTCCTCGTGCCCAGGGAAAGCCAGGAGATGCCACAGGGCCAGGAGCATCTCCTGTGCAGGGAGAGGCTCAAAGTGCCCCAGAGGAAATTCCACCTGCACATGTGAGGAGAGACCAGCGGCACAAACAGCTCCCGTTTTCCTTTTTCCCATCCACGTGCCTCCAAGGTTTTTATTTGTCCTCTGCTGACGGGAAAGGGGGTCAGGAAAGGGCACAGCCTGTCACATCCAGCCAGCAGATGCTGCTCCAGCAGAGGATTCCTCGCTGCCCTGGTGGGATCCATGCCGGGGAGCAGGGTATGCTCTCCCCTCGCGTGGATAATTCCTGCCTCACTGCTGGCACAGCACCAGGCCAGCCAGCTGTGGGTTCCAGCACATCAGAGCCCACAGCAGCCTGGCAGCCGTGCCACAGGGCAACACTACACCCTGGCAGCATCGGAGCCCGGGCTGTTCCTGGCCCTTGGAATGATTCAGCAGCAGGAAGTACTGGACAACAGGCTCTCCCCACGGCAGAGCTTCAGCAGCTGCTTCCACAAACCCCAGGAGCAGCTTTAATGTGGATTGTGGGGTGCACCTCAGCAAGCTGCCTCTCATGGACAACACCCATTGCCTCCAGCACCCTTGGTGGAATTTTCATCTGCAGCCCTGGTCCTCACAACATTGAGGGGCTGGAGCGTGTCCAGGGAAGGGAACAGAGCTGGGGAAGGGGCCGGAGCACCAGGAGCGGCTGAGGGAGCTGGGAAAGGGGCTCAGCCTGGAGAAAAGGAGGCTCAGGGGGGACCTTGTGGCTCTGCACAAGTCCCTGAGGAGGGGGCAGCCAGGGGGAATCGGGCTCTGCTCACAGGGAATGGGGACAGGAGGAGAGGGAACAGCCTCAAGCGGGGCCAGGGGAAGGAAGCTCAGGTTGGACATCGTGAGGGATTTCTTCATGGACAGGGTGGTCAGGTACTGGAAGGAGCTGCTGAGGGAGGTGGTGGAATCCCCATCCCTGCAGGGATTTAAAATCCCTGCGGCTGTGGCTCTTGGGGACATGGGTGAGTGGTGGCCTTGGCAGTGCTGGGGAGCAGCTGAACTCCATCTTAGGAGAGCTTTTCCAAACGAAATGATTCCATGATGCACCATGGCCTGCAATGCTCACACCGAGCAGGGACCTGGGACACTCTCAGCACAGGAGCCATGTGACACATCCCAAAAAATGTGTCACCACGAGCAACCAACTCAGCCCTGAATGGGCTGTTACTGCTCAATTAAAAATAATTACTGCCATGGTCCTGTTGTCCACTTTGGACAGGAAAAACAGGGAAGTTTTAACAAATACCTGATAATTTGTAAATCCCTCAGACACCTGCTGTGCTGCTGTTGGCCACCTCTCCAGGAAGCTGAAGGCCTATTCCCTCAGTTCCCTCATCCCTTTGCATGATGACACCACTCCTCAAACTTTGTTTCCTACATCCACAGAAATCATCACTTTTGAGTCTAGAAATTTCCGTTATTTCCACAAAACCCCACATTCTCACCACAAACCAATGTGGAAAGCTCCTCCAACACAAGATTAAAAAATAACTGGCTCACAGATCCAAGTGCACAAATTCACTACGTGGTATGACAGATACACCATGAAGCGTTGGCCCAAAATCTTTTAAATACAAGAGGCAACAGCTGAACAGCCAAACGAGGGATTCAGGGCCGATTTCACAAGTGAGAAATGGACTTGAGAAGCACCTCAAGTGCAATTCACTTGTGGGACACCAAAAGACTGGTTCTTCCTGGAAGGAATGGACAGCACTTGCCCTGGGATTACCTCCGTGTTTTTGTTTTCTTGGCAAAAATCAGTAGGAAAAGAAAAAAAAACAAACTTCTTTTTATTTTATTTTCTCACTTTCAGAAAGCATTTTACACAGGTTTGGATCTTGGGAATAACTTGGAATCAGTAGAAAAAACTAACTCAACAGTTTTCTTTACAATAGAAACCTTTCAGGAGTCAAAATGGAGACTTAAAAAATACATGCAAAACATACTCCTCTCAAAACACAACTGGAAACAAAGCACCAAACTACACAAATATGCAGAATGAAACAGCATTGAACACCACAGAAGTTGTCTTCATAAAAGGTGTAAAAGTCACCTAATTCACTAGGCACTGTCACTTGGTTAAACAGAAGAGACAATAAAAAAATATTGTCCACAAACTTGCAATTTCAACTCAAAGGCTGTAGCTAGAAATTCCTCTATGTGTCATGCTTTAATAGCGACCTGAAAGACAAAAACCCAACAGTCAGACTTCAAGGATTGAGAGATTCCTGGCTAAACCCACTGCCTCTCCTCAAACCTGCATCAGATCTGAGCCTGATATCCTAGAGGTAACCAAACTCCCAAACTCCTGTTTTAACAGAGTTCTGGAGGAAGAAACAGGATCTCAGACTCCAAACAAGGGCTGTTATCTCACTTGTTTTTTCCCCAACTAAGTATCTGCTCTGTCCTCAAGGCTGCCAGTTGCTGAATGAAGCACTGAAGGAACTGTGGCTCAATAAAATATCCACACCAAAGTCAATCTTAGTGGACAAAGAAGCTCAAAAGAAGTTCAAGGAATGGGAAATTTACTTTTGAGAGGTGAACTCTGCGATTGGGCCAAGCCCAGTTAAGGCCAGGCTGGATGGGGCTTGGAGCAAGCTGGTCTGTGGAAGGTGTCCCTGCCCATGGGATGAGCTTTAAGGTCCCTCCCAACCCAAACCATCCCATGAGTCCATGACTACTTACGAGGTGAGTAGGATCGGGATCTGGACCGGGATCTGTAGCCCCCTCGGCTGTAGTACGGGGACGGTGACCTCCTCCTGTGACAGGGGTGACACAAACAATCCCTTCATTAAAACCTGCCCAGGTGAGTGGCAGCAGCTTTATGTGGCTACCTCTAACCCCATCCTGGTCTCAGGAATGCACCTGGGAAAGCTAACAAGCACGGGAGACCTGATCAACATTTCTACTGGGTAACAAAGCAAAGATTTGAATTCTCTTTTTTGTTACCAGTATTATTTTTGACTAACACGACAAATTTTGACTAATACAAGCTCTTGCACTCACAATCTGCTTTCATGTGAATTTAGTCTGAAGCCAGGAGCATCCCACACAAGCAGGGTAAGCCAAATCCACCTTCACTTTTAATCTGAATTATTTGTCCAAGGTGAAGATTTCTTAGACTTGCAGTCAGTGCTACAGCCAGGCACCCCCAAACCCCTCCAATCCAGGCACTCCCAAGTTTTGTGTTTCCTGGCCTCGTTCCACTAATCCAGTACACACCTGTAAAACTGATCCCTGTCCTGAACAGCTCTCCAGCCTCCTCCGCCGCCGCCACCTCCTCCTCTGTGAAAACAAAAGCAGAATTAAAAATAAAATAAATTTGAGGAATTTAAAAAAGAAACAAGAAGTTCACGGTACAAAAAAACCCCATCATCAGAGTAAGAAAATGATGTGAAGATAAGACAGCATTAGTTCCTACACTGGATGATGCTGAATTACTTCATTTAATATTGATTTTTAAACACTTATCTACTCAAGGAAAACCCTTTAACTTACTATTTTCAAGTAGCAAGATCAACTTGGTAACATGAGGAAAAATATTGATTTCAAGGTGGAGGGAGGAAAAACCCTCCCAACCCTAACATTTTAACACTTTAGAGTCACATTTAAACGAGAACTGTAATGTAACTTTTTATAGAGAACAGAAACAACATCTTACAGCATTAATATTGAGTGGTTGGACTGGAACCTCCTCAGATTCAGATCAGCAAAGCTTTACCAGAAGACGAAATCAAGTTTAAAGTCTTCTCCAGTTGTTTTTGGGGGACTGCTTTCTTTAGAGGTTATTCCTTAATTTACAGACACTTTTTCAGGCAAAATTAAGCCTCCCGCAGCAACAAGGAGAAATTGAAGTTTTCACAGGACAATTCCCATCTGACACTGCATTTCCCTTAAGGCTTTATTTTCACAGAGGGCAGGGAATGCAAAGGAATTGCTACCAATGGAATTTTTAGGGCGGGGTATGCAATGCTCCACTGCATCTTGAACAATTCCAACTCTTCCTTCCTCAGGGAAGCACTCACAACACACCAACACTTCCCTCTCCCTCAACCAACCAATGTCTGCA
The DNA here is from genome assembly GCA_013397115.1 of Edolisoma coerulescens. Taxonomy (NCBI): domain Eukaryota; kingdom Metazoa; phylum Chordata; class Aves; order Passeriformes; family Campephagidae; genus Edolisoma; species Edolisoma coerulescens. The sequence goes on along the minus strand of VWZW01007848.1, from coordinate 38,563 downwards.
GGTGGGGAAAGTAACAGACCACGACATTTTTCAAGCAGCCACACACAAGCCACTTGTGGCTCTGTATTTATCCATAGAATCCCAGAATGATTTGGGTTGGAAGGGACCTTAAACACCATCCAGGGGCACCTCCCACTAGAGCAGGTCACTCTCACAGGCTCTCTCCTGACCCAATCACAACTTCTGGTCACATCCACAAACCCCTGTCAAAATGAAAAGGCACCCCTCAAGCACCAGAGACTTAGGCCCACACTGTAACTTTAACACAGGATTTGCAATTGCAGGAATGTTTGGTAGTGCAGACAGAAAAAAATCAACTCTTATCTTTGTGTTCAACCTAACAGTGTCCTAGAAACTGTGAGGATTTTGCTGGAAAATGCAGAAAACAAACTTCTCTATCACCAAAACCAACTGCACCCTGACCATGTTTACACACACATCCAACTTGACAAGGGGTGTTAAAAAAATGCCTTTTAATGCAGATGTCCAGTACAGAACAGGTCGTGCTCCAATCCCCAATTCCTTATTTTTGGCAACATTTGAGGTGCTGTAATTACCAGCAGGAGATACTGGGGACCACTGAAATGTCCCACTTTTTATCTACTACACTGTGCTCAAAATGTAAGTTGACTCTGTAATACCAACTCAAACATTAATCTGCACAATTTCAGTGCTAACAGATGAACCAATCAGAGATTCTAAAATGAGAATACAAAGAACACACTTTGCTTTTCAAAACTTAGTGCAGACTCAGAAAACATTCTGGACTAAGTCAGGCCACAGGTTAAACCAATCCAACCAACTTGATCTGTACTGAGCAGTCATTTCGGTGAACACTTCACAGGATGATTCCAGAATGACGAGTGCAAAAATATTCTGGAATAGTTACGTAGGATGAACTGCCTAACATTTGCACAGGTAGATGAGAGAGCAGAATTTAAAAAGCAGCCAAATATTCCAAATATGCTCACCTGTATGACCTGCTGTAATAGTCACGGTCATCGTAGCCTCTGTCATACCCTCTGTCATAGTAATCTCGTCGCCGTGAGCTACCACTGCAAGGAGGGAAGGGAATGCATTTGCTAAGATACAAAACATTAACTTTGGCTGCAGTCTGTTAAATTCACACCATTTAAACTGGGTTATATTATTAACTTCCCATCCTCACAGTTGGAAGACTGCGAGCACTCCTGTTTTCCCACCAGTGCAGGTGGAAACAGAAATATTTAAATAATTGCTTTTTAAATGCTTGAACTTTCAGTTATTTTCCTCAACCTTTATAATCACAGACACATGAGGAATTCCATTCTGAGATAAGTCTTCATTCACTTTTAACTCTGAAAAAGCTCCCCTTCAATCAACTTTCTGATTAAAAAAAAATCAGAAACCTGTGGTCTCAACACAACATCACCATAACCACCAGTAAGCTGAAAGTCTTGGGAAATGAACTGGGGAATGACTTGGGAAAACAATTTACACTCTTGGCAACTGGAACTCAGAAGTGTAGTGTGAGAACACAGCAAACTGCTAATCCCAAATTTTAACTGAGCCACACAGCTGCTCGACCAGCATTTGTTCATTCACTCTTGAAAACCTGAGCTTCCAAAGGACATCAATATTTGAAGATACACAGGAAAACTACTTAATTTAGAAATTGTCAAAATATCTTCCTGTTGATGTATGCATTACTACTGATGCTCATGTGTAGTGTTTTCAGTGTAAAGCAGCTAAAAACAAGGAAACACAACTTGTGCATTAATGCAAAAGCCCAAGAAACCAGGAAAACCACTCACAGCCAGGTCTCTCAGAGGAGAAACAGGAGTTTTTACAAAACAATAAATTCTATGCTGTACTGGTTTGGGGAAAAAAAAAAACCCAACCAAAACCACACATAAAACTTACTAAGTGGGTCTTCCCATATAGATTCCAGGGGTAGGTGTGTGAGGTCTTTTTGTTATGGAAAAGTCTACCCGGATCCTTCTTCCATCCAGCTCCATTCCATTGGCACGTTCCTTTGCCTAAGGAGTGACAGAAGAACCCCAGCTGTAGGTATGAACTTTAGCACCAACACAAGTTTCTAACCACTGCTTTAAGCGTTAAAATGTCCTAAAATGGCTCGGTTTGGAGGCAGGTCTGAGTGTCACATCTTAGAGTCAATGTAATCTGAAGGACACTCTAGGCCAGCTGGACTTAAGTGCCAGTAACCACTGAAAATGTGACTTCTGTGGCATTAAAATCCTGAAAGGAACATCACCGAGCAATTGTTTTAGTGCCTCTGACGTGATTAAGAGCAACCTTTGAACATGCTGATGTAGGGAGATGTAACTACTCCACCACAAAACATAAAGCATTTACAAGTTAAAAGAACACCACTAAGGTATTCAAACACATCCTTCAAACTACCATGACCTTGAATATAATATCAGAGTCATAAACAACAAGTAAAAACCCAAAGCAATTGTGTTTTGGTTTTTTTTCTGTCTGCCAAGTAGCAGGACCTACACCCCAAGCTCCAACCCAACATGGAAGCCTTCATGCCAGAAGTGGAAAAGACTGGAGACTTTCAGGAGTGGGGCTTATGCAGAATATAAGCCTTGTTCCAGTCCATAAAGGGCAGCTCTACTCTGGCACGAGTGTAGGATTCTCTACTGGGTGACTACAGAACTCCCCATTCATTCTGCAGCACGTGTAAGCCCAAATTCCATGGTTATGACATTCCCAGCATTTTTCAGGCTTTGAGTTTCCCCTGGCTATGCCCTGTGACAGAACATACACCCCAGGAGCTCCGAGCCCAGCAAACATGGCACACACTGAGCACCCCAACCTACTTCCTTGGCATCCTCGACGTTCTCGAAGTAGACGAACGCGAAGCCTCGGGAACGCCGCGACTGCTGATCGTACACGATGGAAACGTCGGCAATGGGCCCATACTTGGAGAAAACCTCTCGCAGGTCTCGTTCTGTAGTGTACAGACTCAGCCCAAACACTCCCAGACAACAGTTGGGGTCAGGATTTGCCTAAAGGAAGGGACACAGGCAGATGTTAGAATGAAATTGGGTTTATTTGCAGTGCAAGGTTTTTTTTTAAGTTGCGACTGTCAGAGCTTCAAGATGAACAACAGCAAAGGTGAGGCTGAGATCTGGGTCACCCACTAATAGACAGTAATAAATTAAACCCACAGAACACAAGCCTTCCACAAAACCCCTTTGTGATTCCCAGGGCACAGAGGCTGATTCCAGGATGCATCCAGGACCATGACTCATCCCTCACACACGTACCCTGTTTCCAATGTGACGTCTCCGAGTAGACATGGGGGAATGGCTGTGACTGTGCCGTCGCCGGTAGTCCCGACTGTACGACCTACTTCTGGATCTCCTGTGGGAGCGGGAACGGGAGCGGGACCTGGTGTAGTGTCTGCGGGAACTCCTCCTCGATCTAGACCTGAGGAAAAGAAGAGAAAGGTACAGTGTTGGGCTTGTTTGGGTGTTTAATATTTCAAAAATCCATCAGATAGTCCCAAAAAGCTCAAATAATTGTTTTCCAAAATCCCGCAGTATCACATACCTCAGCTACAATCCATTTACTCACTACTCTCAAGGACTGTGTGCTAAATCTCTACTATCAGATTACTGCAGATGCTCTCAGGGCAGTCCTGCTGCAGTCCAGGAACCTGCACTTGATCATAGTCAGCTCTTCCTTTAACAAAGCTGCCTTGGTGTGACACACTAGTGCTTAGAATATTCAGTGTTTAGGTAAAAACAAGTGGGGCGGCTTTCTTTTCACATGTATCAGATTAAAGGAACAGTAAATATGCCTTAACACAAAGCATGCACCACGGAGGGGGGCACTCTCTTAGTGCTGCCTTGGGTGACACTGAGAAGCAAATGCACTCTTTAAAGTCTGGCAAACCCCCCTCAAACAGAGCTGAACACAATCTAAAGAAATCAAGCCTGAGCTGGCTCATTTACTTGCTGCTATTTCAGCACTTATTTAGCACTGCTTGTTCATGAATATTTACATGTTCACACTCTTAAGTGCATTTATGCAAAGGTGCAACTGCTCACTAATTCTTTTTCCCCCCAATTTTTTTCTTTCATCACGTGCTCTGTGGACATGAGTCTGAAACTCTTCAATTCCTTCTCCCAAAGCTTTAGCCTTCCCAAGACACCCAATCCTAGAGGAGAAGCAGGGCACTGACATGGGGCTACTACACCTGATCTTGGTCTGCACTGAATAACCTGCATTCCACACCACTCCAAAGAAAAACCCCTGCAAGGCTAAGAAGTGCAATAAACAGCGTAAGAGTCAATGGATCTGAGTCAGAAATTGCTGATTTTCAGGCTCTTGTGTCTTAAATGTCCCCTTCCTCTAATCCCACAGCAGCACCACCACACCAGCATGAAGGAAGCTCTGAACCTGAACTGCTTTTGCTCCTGAGCATTTAACAGCTTCTTCCAGGATTTCTCACCAAGTCTCACCAGACAGACAAGACTGTACAATCTATCTCCTCAAAAACCACCTTCAACCTCATCAGGAGTGAGCCAGAGAAGCCTAACTTAAAATACATATTCATGTCCAGGAGAAATTAATTCAGCATGTCCCATTACAGCACTTCTTACTATGTATTTATAAAGAAAACATTATTTTTGGCAACAAAATTTTTAAAAAAGAGAGAACTTCCCTGAAGCTGGGAAAACAGTAAAAAAAGACAGAAATTATAGTATCAGTAACAAAAAAAGAAGCTCCACACATGCACACAGCCACATTTCAGCCACTGATACAGGAAAAAAAAATAATTAAGGCAAATACAGAACTGATATTTCAGGTACCAGAATGGTATCAGCCAAAGACAAGAGCTACAAACTTCAATAAAAGTAGATTTTAAAATCAAGTATATCCACACCCCAACTGATAAAAACACCAGGACACAGGTTGGTTCCCAAATCAAAGTTTAATTTATAAAGCTGGTAACTCAAAAATACATTTGCCAACCAAGAAATATAGACGTTATCACAGGGTTATTTCTCTGGGGAAAGCCAGAGTTAAATGATCTGCCCATGACCACATCCCAACGTGTGACAGCACTGAACAGAGATTAAAGCATGTTGTTTCTAAATATGTGCCTCGACACAATTCTGTCCAAATCTACTAATCAACACTAACTCTGGAATGTAATTCCATTATTTCCAGCCATAGGCATCTTCAAGACAGCTGTTAAATGCTCAGGAAGCTGTGGTAGTTATAAACTTCTACTTTTTGATCATCAAAAAGTAGAAAATCAGTTGCCAGGGTATTATTTAAAGACTGTTTATTGCAAAAGTAAGATTTGACAGGTCTCTCATAAATTCTACATCTTGTATTTGCTTCTTCAGAATTGTATACAGTCTGTGACTGCACATTTACTCAGTATTGTGGTTATTCTGCAAGTGGGAAACATGGTGCTTTAAAGAGTATGGAATCCCTGGAGTCACACAGATTAAGGGGCAGAAGGATATGCTGGGAGGGTGTCCTGACTTTGTTACTTCAATATTAAAAGGCTCCCCAGAGGTGTTTTGCAGCCTCTCTCCCCCGAGGTTTTCACACCCCAACTGGATAAAGCCCTGACAGCAGGGTCTGAGCCCACAGCTGAGTGCCCCGAGCAGGATCTGGGACTGGACCCTTCCTGAGCTGCCCCATCATCTCTCATTGCTGGCACTTCCACAGGTCACTCCAATTCCACACTCCGTAGTGGTACTACTCTAACAAGTATTTATTCATTTTATTTGACACATTTTTTCTTACACTACAGGGACTGCCAGTTGCATGATATGACACTTGTGATTGCACCTGAATTAAACAAAAAACCTCATTCTTCTGCTGTCAAAGCTTCCCAACTACCTTCCTTCTCACAAAAGCCTTTCACTTTGATCTTGCAAGATTTAGCACACTATTTGATAATGTTTTCAATCGTGGGTGATTGCTGACAGCACAGTATCTTCCTCCAGCCTGCCCCCCAGGCTTTGGCAATTCATTGCTTGTTCACATCAAAAGTGTGTTGTGAACAGCTCACCTGGAAACCCCACTGCTGAAACCTCCCTTTTTTTAGCCTGAATGCCTACAAATGAGTAAAGAAATGATCAACACGTTAATTTCTGTAGTCAGCAGTCAACTATCTACTCTTTTAAGAGGAATTCTGACCCTGCACACAGCTTGTTTGGCAGGTGAATATCAGGAGAGGTAACACAGTGCAAAAGGCACGTGGATGTTTGTGCTGCCACATAACAAATACAATAACCAAGTTCTCCACAACTTTTCTGGAGAGCTTGCAGAGCTGCCTAATATTCAAAGCTTCCTACCCTGTTAATTTTCAAGTTAAATCAACATATTTGAAATGTCAGACTGTGAAAGTCACATTTATCTCTACTGCTTCTTTTCACTACTCCACGAACATCACTGCTTCCAGTGAGGAAACATAACACACAAATGTGACTTAAAATGGGAAATCTGCTGATCAAACTCTGTTAATGCACAGAAAAACTAAGACCTAGAGTTCCTAGTACTCCATGCTCAGAGACAAGTCAATATTCCAAGAGATAAAAGGCAGGCAGTTCCGAAGTGTATCAGCAAGGATACAAACCTACATCGCTGATTTAACAGTTGGAAGAAGCAGCAAAAATATCTAAATTTATATGATTTGGTTTTCCCAGTCCTGAAACCACACACGCCCCTTTGTACTCCATGTCCACAGAAGATCCACTAACCGTGGAAACAGAACTGGCTAAGCTGAGCTACCTCTGACAATCATCTGACTTGTGAGGAGGAGGAAGAGGTAAAAGAAGCAAACTCACCTGGATTCAGACCTGGATCTAGATTTTGACCTGGAGCGCCTGGAATCCTCCTTAGAGCGAGATCTTGCAGGGGTGTGCCTCCCCGACTTGCCAGACCCATGAGCACTTCCGCTTCTGGAAGCAGAACGGGATTCCTGCACGCAGATATTGAAAGCCTAATTTGTACACAATTCCTTGTTCACCTACGGGCTGTAAACAAGCTCCAGTGAAATAAATGGTAAATATTCATAGCTATGTGTCCGGGCAGTCGGCATTAGCACTGCCTAGATTTTTAAGGAGTTTTTTTTTTTCCCTGGTAGACACTTCTTTACCCTGCATGTACTTTTGCTATTAAACAGATAATGCATGCATGTTTAGCAAAATATACAGGGACACATAAACAGACTAGTAATTACTTAGCGTAGTGCTTTCAGATTCCAGATTACTTCTTATCTTAACTTCATTTTTATTCCTTTTCTTCATTCTTCCGTTTCAAATTCTGACTTCTTTCATCTTCCCCACTTCACACAAATTGCTCAATATTCTACAAGTGGGACTTCTGGTCTGATAATTAGCATGCATTCACTTTCTTTTTTTTCAAATTTCAGCTTCACTTATTCCTGAGCTTCAAATAATTCTCATTTATAAAACTTGTCAAATGGCGACTTCCGCATTTTCCTTCTTCAACATTAACCTTAATAGAAAAAGAACAGGATGAAGAATATTTAAGAACTCCAGGATAAAATCTAGTGCCAAAACTGAAACTAGAAAAAAAAAAGTGTTGTGGACTTTTACTATAAATGCAGTTCAAGAATTGAATCTACCAAAGCCCTACGATTTTATCAACAGGTTCAGTCAGCTCAGTTTAACTTAGCCCTAAGTAGCTAAATTTGCTATTTATGCCTGTATTTAATAGCAAGTGCAACTGGATCAACTGAGTACCTACTAGGAATCGGCAGCATCAGGAAACTCAAAATAATTTGCACTATCAGCCACACACTGAGACAAAATCAACAAGGAGTGACTCCAGCGAGGTCCTGCTGCGGCCACTGATGGATGTGCTTTTGAATGCAGAAAGCACAGCGTGGTTGGTCCTTCCACGAACTACAATTATTTGAATTTTGGGCCCCTCCTGCAGTTTGGCAGCCCTGGTGTGAAGGTTTAGGAGCACACACCCCCAGCTGCCTGCACAAGCGGGATTACACGTGCAGGCTTCGTGCTTCTACAGAAATCTGAATTTCCCACCGACCAGAACTGCACTTGTGTGCCCCACACTCCAAACTGCTCTGGAGTAACACCCCACCTGCTCTGTTATTCACTGGCAATCTTCTCCGGCAGTGACATGACCTAATTAGCAGTTTCAGCTTATGCATTTTTATTTTTAAATCAGTATAATGCTTGGCTAGTCATATGCCTTAAACACCTGAACACACTAGAAAGTATTCTTCGTTTCAAGGTATTAGAGAAAATTTAGAATTCAGCAGAATTGTACTTTCTAAAAACAATCCTAAATTTAGTGTAAATTCTGATGAAGAAAGCTCACTAATGACACTGGGTACCAGATTTTTCTCAAAAACCCCTTGTTTTATCTTTGTAATATCTCTTAAACCTGAACACTAACTTAATGGGAATCCACTAAGCATTCAGAAATTCATTTGCTAACCCGAAATTTAATCATGCTTCAACCATTTCCGTACAACTTCAACCAAATTTTACCTGTTTACAATTCCCTACTATACAGGGGAAAGGAACATGACTTACAGGATAAAGCAGGTTTGCAATTAATTCCAAGAGCAACAGAAATAGCACAAAGTTGATCAAGGCCATATTCTTCATACAAATGTTTAAGGTTTTATTCTGAACTACAGCTTCCCCATGTACTAACACTGCAAAGGGCAGGGGGAATATTAAGAAGCAATTTAAGTTACAATTAACTAAGTTAACCTAAACCCATTACTGCCTTCCAAAGGAAACACTCCACAGAGATTAGTTCTGAGTTAATATAGTAATTTGCCAAAAGAAGTCTTAGCTCTTTAACAAAGTTAGACAAAGCAAGATTGAAGAAGGACTAAAACCCAAACTAAGGCTGTTCTTCATTCGAGGAAAAATACTTCAATTCACAAAAGATAATCCGGGCTAAACAGAAGGAGCTGTGTCCAAATAGAGGTGGTCTGAGACCAGAAAGAAAAGGAGAAATGCAGGATCAGAGGGAAGCAGTTGAGAGGATTTTGCCCACAAATACACCCCAAACCCTTTTCAGAGCTTTTAGAAGTCAAAAAGCTTTGAAGAAATGAGAACAGGTAAGTCTTCATATATTTGGTACACTTTTCAGGCAATCTTTGCTGTATTATGAGAAGGTTGATGTGGAATCTGGACACTGAGGAGCTGAGCAGAAACTTGGGAAGAAAAAGTCCTTAAATCAAAACAATTAAACAGCTGGCCTATTTTCATTCAACTCCTTTGCACTTCACATTTCCCAGTCTTGGAACACCCACTTTGTTTTCCAGATCATCCTTCAATCCACCACACTTTACAGGATCATGACACTTCTTTATTCCAGCCTCAGAGGAATTCAATGCACCTCACCTGCTCTGGACATCACCAGGACCGGTAATAACCCCCAAAATTACCAAGTTGGCCCTTTTCCACCCCAAGCCCCAGGAAATCCTCCCTATCCAAAGTTCCAAGAACCAGGGGCTGGCAGCATTGCAAATTTAATTTACGCCCTTGCAGGTTCACATCGGTCACTCCCACAGCTCGTTTCTCCCATCCGGTTTTCTTGCTCTTTGTATTTGCTTTTCCTACTCTTTGCTCTTTCTCTCTGTGTATTTTAAGTTATTTAAAAATGCCCAAGTGTGCTCCTGGCATGACATGGGCAAGAGGGAAGAAACAACCTTCTTTACCCCTGCTTATATTCCAGCACTGCTGGTCAGCAGATCCCAGACTGTTATTCACTAAACAATAACCATTTTTTCACCCTAACATAAAGTTTGTCAAATGTGAATTTAACCCCCCTCCCCAGATCCCTTGGTCTTTATCAACAGCTCTTCCCACTCATCGGGCACTTCTGGAATTCACATGGAAGCCCTGAAGTCCAGGCTTGTGGGTTCCAAATGGTTCTTTACACACCTTGAGCACATTCAGACACAGCGTAATACTGCAGGGATGATTTTAACAGCTCTAAGCACACTCACAAAGAGTGTTACAGGCATGTACTCTGAGCAGGGAATGTCCCACAGCAGGATTATTTGGAGGGCAGTAGGTAGGAAAGGTTTCCATGGACAGCAGCAGCTGGAAGTAGGTGATGGCTACAGTTCTTTGCACTTCTGAGATCCAGTTTTTCCTCACAGGAATGGAAGTTACAGATTTCAGCCAGTAATGTAAGATACAGAGAAATAAAGTAGTAAGGTTTTAGAATCATAAATTCCTATGAAGTTATATGTTTCCACTTGTTTTCCTAAGGAAAGGTGCAGCCTCACACGACATTACCAGATCTGCAACCTCTTTATTCAAGGTGTCACTGTGCTGACTCCACATTCCCCAACCTCTCCACTACGGAACAGTTGCCTCTCTGTCTCCTGAGGGACACGAGATCACTGCTGGGGGAGCTGGGGATTCACTCTGAGGGAGAGCAGAACCATCCCTTTCCACAGGTTTCCCAACTCCACACAGAAAGAACACAGTGTGTTTTGAAAAATCAGGCCACAGCTTCCTCCCACCGCCTCTGCCACTGACCCCGTGGGCTCCTCCAGTGCCCCAAGACAGCAGGAAATTAATCCATCAGCAAAACCCAAATTATTTTCTGACAGGTTTGGGCACTGAATCAGCTCCCCAAGAGGTCCCATCAAGTGCCAGCTGGTGAGGGAGGAACACAAGGAATGGTCCATCCCTTTGGTGGCACTGAGTGATCAGCTCGTCTCTAAGCTCAAACTGCTTCCTCAGACCTCCTTCTCCCACGATTTAGTAATACAAATCACTCTTTTTTGAAAATACATGTATTAAATACCTTGTAAGCAATCTGTAAATTGAGCATTTATACATTAAAAAAAAAAAACCAAACAAACCCCCCCACCCTGACTCACGTATTGAACAGCTTCTGACCACATACCAAGGCATCATTATCATAATTAATTAATTTACAGGGACTCAATAATTTGGCCTTTAACTAGTCTTTTTCCAACCCCTCCATGCCTGAATCCCACGTGCTTCAGTGATAACAATTTCAATGAAAACAAAATTAAGTTGGAAAACCATGGCATTGCAGCACAACGACAGTATCTCAAGTATATTCCGGTATTTAAGTATTGGAAGCATTTCATAATTTATAGTTTCTTCAGTCACAAAGTTCCTAGAGTTCATCCCATTATGGAACATAAAGCTGTAAAAGAGAATTCAAGTGGGGACTTTTTCTTCTTCTTATCTTTTTTCTCCCCCCTCCTTTTTAAACATGCCATAAGCCAGTGTAAATTCGTGCTGCTGCTTAAACAAGTCCCATTCCTGGCGAAAGCACCTGGAATTTCTTCTTCATCCTGGAAGCTGCCATGAGGACTCAATCAAGTCAAGCCTGCAAAAACCAATGCAGCTGGAAATGGAGTAAGGCAAGATCCAGCTGATTGAATTCCCAGATCTGACTGACTGTACAAACATTACTAAGGGAGAGAGCAGGAACATGTTCTCAGGAGCACAATTCCTGCTGGCAGCCTGCACTTGGGACAGCTTAAGACAGTTGTAGTCATATTCCAGATTATTTATCCAAACACTCTACTCTGCAGAGACTCCAGCTTGGAAAAGCAGAAAAGCCATTGACTCAGTAAAACATAAGCCTTAAGTAAGCAAAAAACCCCATAAATAACGCTGGCAAGGGAAGAAAGAACACCAATCCCTGCTCCAGTCTGGAACAGCAGGTGTGTGGCTCTATGGTTTCAGCTTTACAAACACATCCATTTCAAACAACTTACCTATTTAAAAGTCACAAAAGTTCAGACATAACCCATTCTAGGCACTGGCAAAGACTGCCTATAAATGCTTTAATGCATCTTTTGCATTAAAAATATAAAAAAGCAGCAGACAACAATTTCTGCCCCAATACCCTGCACGACTGTGTTTCATACAAAAAGACTTTGCTACAAAAGCTTTATTATCTCCACTCTTTCTGACAAAACACAACGCAAGTTATTCTGGCAAACTTTATTAAGACTAAATTAGCTTCCAGTCCGACTTGCACAACAATTAAAACAACTTTAAAAAAAACTAACACACAAATAATCCACCTTGAGGAAAAAAATACTCCCTCACTAAGAACACTCCAGAGTGAATGAAGGTATCAGTGAAAAGGTAACACTGGCGCTGGCACGAGTCTATTCCTTAATCCCTGTCTTTCACCATTCATTCCCATTTTTAGCCCCCTGGAGACCAAATTTTTCTAATCTCATCTACCTTGAAGTAGAAACACTCAGATATTAGCTTCTTATAGTGGATTAATAAGATAAAACCATATTCTAAGAAAGACACTGCTCAGAAGAATTACTGCGTTCTCTAATATTTCTTGCCCCCTCCAGTTTAAAACTTAGGAACTTAGCACCTCCGTAACTCCCTCCGATGCTGCTGCAAGATATTTGAATTATGCTGAAAAAATCCCCAAAACATAGAACTGACCCTAATTAAAGGCATCAAAGGCAAACAAGGTTGATCCACTAAATAGAAACCAACTACACACGTGCATCACAAAGGTGAAGCTTAGCAAGTTATCTATTTCGGCATTAATAAAATGTCCATCCGGACGGGGAGATCTTGCCCAACTATGAGTTTTGAGAGATAGCTGCTGCAGGTTTCACAAAGCGAAGGGGTTGCCTCCGACTATCAAGTTTAAATAAGAGAGCCGGAGCCACCAGGCCCGAGGAGCAGTTATTGTCACAGGCGAGAGGGAGAGAACAGCGGTCTAAATCAGAAAGCAACTCAAGAGTGAATAGCAAGGCGGCTCTGGAGAGAGGATAATAACAGGATTCCCCTTCCGCAGGGGTGGGATGGAGGACGAGGGGCCCCTGAGGGCTCGGGGCCGCCATTTTGTACCTCCCGGGCGCGCGCGGCCCGGCCCAAGATGGCGCCGGGCGCCTCACGCGGGGAGC
>VWZW01007848.1:0-14576 GCA_013397115.1 Edolisoma coerulescens | reverse complement strand
GAGATGGGGAGGGGGTTCAGACAGGGCTGGGGAGGGGAGACAAGGCTGGAGGGAGGGCAGGAAGGGATGGGGCTGGGTGTCAGGCAGGGATGGGGAGGCCGGACAGGGCTGAGGAAGGGCAGACAGGCAGGAGTGGGGAGCAGGCAGCGCGGGGTGAGCGGGGTCAGGTAGGGCCGGGTGAGGGAGAACGGGCAGGGCTGGGGAAGGGGAGGCACAGCAAGGCCCATGACAGATCGTGCCGGAGCTGTTTGGTGGGGCCAGGCTGGGGGACTGGGGCTGTGACCCCGGCTGTGGGGGGTGCAGGGGGAGGCTCAGCCCTGCTGTGCTCTCCCTGACCCCCCTTTCCTCTTGCAGGGGCAGCCACCTGACAGATGTAAGTACTGGAGGAGCCAGAGGAGCCTGGGCCCGCAGCCGGAGCGGGGACACCGTGGAGGCGATGGGGTTGGCAGGGCACTGGAGAGGGCCTGGCTTTGGGCTGGCCCAGTGCCTGTGAGCTGCAGGGCTTTTCAGGGTTGATTAGCATCTCACACCATTAAAAAAAAAAAAAGGGATTGCTGCTGTTTCCACATTGGAAAATTTCTCTCCAAGGCCCAGCATGGAGCCTCGGAGAGCGGGACCCTGAGTCCTACCTCTGTGGTGATTTTTGGATGAGGTTCTGTTGCTAGGGGAGGGCTGGCAGGGGTGGGAGGGAGCCTTTCCTGCGTGTGGAGGCTGCAGAGTTGCTGGAGCAGAAGAACAATGTGACACTGGCTGGTGTCTGCACTTCCACTCCTGAGCAGAGGCCGGAGGAGCTGCTGATGCTGCACTCGCTGTGTCAGAAAATCCCTGGTGCTGTTAAGCTCGGGTTAGACTGAAGCAACCCCAAATTCCTGATGGTGCTTTTTGTGATTTCAGTTGGGTTTATTTATATTTTCCCCCACGAGTGCCAACTTGTTGTTTCTGTCTCCTTCTGCCCAGATATCCATATGCCGGGATTTGCCCAACATCGAGGTGATCACGTTCAGGTGAATGCCAGTTTGCCACCTTTGGAGAGGGCAGGGAAATCACCTTTTCCTGGGGATGGTCTCTTCCCACATTGCTGGGGTTGTGTGTGTGAGCTGCCTGGCTCTTCATGCCCCATTTCTGAAGCAGCAGAGATACAGAAATGATTATTCCTCAGTAGTTCCTCTGCACCATTCCCTGTGGTCCTTCAGAAAATATTCCCTGTTTTGACAAGTGATAAAACCCCTTAGGATTGTTGCTCCTGAAGTTCTATTCCATAGTTTCACAAGGGATCTTCTTGGCCTCTAGATGTGGCCTGTTTCCAAAATGCTTGTTGAAATATTTCATGGATCTCTCAGAGCTTTCCCTTTCCATAATACACTCAACTTTTGCCTATCCTGGGGATCCCATGGAGCCAATGCTCTGCAAATTCGAGCCTTTTAACTTGGGACTCTTACATGGGTTCTCCTTGGGTGGGTCTGAGGAGCTGCTACAGAAAAGGGGGCAGGTTTGGGGGGAGCAGAGGCTCTTTCATCCTCAGCAGAGTGGCGCGACGGCTCTTTCAATTCCTCCCTCTGTTGACAAAGATGAAATGCCACAAGCCATGGGCTGGGGTGAGGCTGGTGCAGGGAAGGGGACTGGGAAGTGCTGTGCTCCCTGCTGGCTGGGGCAGCGAGGGCGCGGTGGGCTCTGACCGTGTCTCCGCAGCGTCAACGGCATCTCGGACCTGGAGCCGCTGCACCAGTGCCAGAACCTGAGCGAGCTGTACCTGAGGAAGAACAACATCACGAGCCTGGATGAGCTGTTCTACCTGAAGGCGCTGCCGCGGCTGCGGGTGCTGTGGCTGGCGGAGACCCCCTGCTGCGGGCCCGACCCCCACCGCTACCGCATGACGGTGCTGCGCAACCTGCCCAGCCTGCAGAAGCTCGACAACCAGGGTGGGCTTTGGTCACCCGCAGCAGCCCCGGGCCAGGGGCACCTGGGAAACGGGGATGTGTTGGTTCCTCTTGAAGGCGTCCTTTGAGTTTTCCTAGAGTCAGGAGGTGTTAGGGGTTGAGTTAGATCCAGTGCTTCCAAGCTGTTTTCTCTCTTTGTCTTCCCTTCCCCTTTCTCTTCCCAATTCCCATCTGCCTTCTCTTGCTCCTTCCTCTTTTTTCTTCTCCATCCCTCTTCCCATCTACATCTGCATGTCCTACGCCTTCCCTTCCCTTCCCTTCCCTTCCCTATCCCTTCCCTATCCCTTCCCTTCCTCTCCCAATCCCTTCCCCACGGTAGCAGGACTGAGTGCCTCATTATAGCTCAGACAGTACCACTAATTAGTGGTTTTTAGAGCTCTCTTTGCTGTGGCCAGACAAAGGTTCTATAACTGGATCTGCTGCTGTAGAAAAGCTTCTCTGTTTTTTTTTCCCATCCGGTAGCAGCAATTTGGTGGCTTTTGGAGCCTTCTCCAGAGAGAAGAAACAGCAAAGCACGTTTGCATCTCTCCCTGATACCCTCCTCACTTTGAGAGGCTGGTGATTGCTTCCAGTGTTCTCCTGCACAGTTTTCACTGCAGGAGGAGGGTGAAAGCAAAATGCCAGAGAATTTTTCCACCAACCCCCTTGGGAACAGCTCTGCAGCAGCAGAATGTGCCCCGTTAGAGGTGCTCTCCCCCTGGGCTGCTGCAGTTCATAGCAACAGGCGTTTGTTGTGGCCTTTGCAGCTGTGACAGAGGAAGAGCTGTCGCAGGCACTGGTGGATGGCGTGGAGATCACGGCCCCGCCGGCCCGGAGGAGCGTGGAGAACGGCTGGTCCCAGTCCCCCGCGTCCAGCGCTGCCGGAGCCACGCCGGAGCCCCAGAGCGAGCTGCTCAGCTGCAGCCTGGAGGAGACAAAGTGAGGGCTGGGGAGCTGCTGGCGTTTCTGGGCTGAACTCGTGTGTAGCAGGAGAGGACCCTGACATCCCAGGGGTCAGGCCTGCAGCTGGTGCAGGTTCCCGTTGGTCCGGTTACCGCAGGGGAGCTGTGCTGCTTCAGTGGCACTGCTGGGGCTGGTTCTGTGTCTGCCAAACAGGTTCTGCTGTGGGGGGTGGTGACTTGAGCTCACCAGCTGCATGTGCAGTCAGGGATGCATCCTCTCTTACATGGGAGCTCCGGTCCATTTCCTGGAGTCCTCTAGCTGGCTATTCCTTGCATGGTTGCCTGTGATGAGGAAGGATTGGCCTGGCAGAGGAAGGTTCTCCCAGCCAGTCATAATAACATTTGCTTTTCCTCCCTTTTTGTAGCAAAACTCAGGAGGAGCTTGATATGAAGCCTGTTCCCAGGGATAAATATTCCTCCTTTTCCTCTCAGGAGACAGACTGCAGCTGCAAGAAGAGAGTGAGTATCTTTTAAAGACCAAGTTGCTTTTCCTTGTATGCTGGGGCTGAGTCCCAGCATTGAAGGATGTGATGTCCCCACAGGATGGGAACAGAGCTGATGCCAGGGCTGGAAGAAATGTCCAGGAGCAGCTGAGGGCTCTGGGTTTGTCTGATTTGGAGAGAAGGAGGCTGAGGGGCGACCTCATCCCCCTCTGCAGCTTCCTGAGGAGGGGATGTGGGGAGGGAGGTGCTGAGCTATTCTCCCTGGGATCCAGCAACAGGAGACATGGGAATGGTTCTAAGCTGCGCCAGGGGAGGTTCAGACTGGACATTAGGAAGTGTTTCTTTAGCAGGAGGAGGGTCAAACTTTGGGAAGGGGCTGCTGAACAGGAAGCTTAGGTGGTTCCTCAGCCCCCTCCATCGTGTAGCCTTGGATGAACTGGATTTTGGTGGTTCAGCTGGGAATTGCTGAGTGCTGGACTCGGTGCTGTGGCATCAATCAGCAGAGCACAATCTAACCCACACTGCCTCACTCTGCCTTGGCTGCCTACAGCAGCACCACAGGCTCTGACCATTAAAAAAGGGGGAAATGGCCCCCCCTTGCATCTGGAGAGGTTCAGGTTGGATGTTGGGCAAAAGATGCTCCCTAGAAGGACAGTTATTTAGGCTGTGGAATCTCTCCCTGGAGTTCTTCAAGACATGGTTTGACAGAGCCACGGCCTGGTATTGGCAGTGGTCCTGTGGTGGCGCCAGGGCCGGGACCTTCAAGGCCCCCTTGCAGAGAGCACCAGCTCTCCTCATTCCTCAGAGCAGAGGGCTCCTGTCCTTTCCCATCCTACACACGCCGGGGAGCGAGGGCGGCCGCTCCTGGATGTGCCTTTCCTTAGAGAAGGCAGGCTGGAGCGTGGCCGGCAGCCAGAGGCATGTGGGCAGCCCGCACAGGGCTGGGCCATGGCTTTGTCCTGCATTCCAGCCTCCTCACGTGCCACATGCAGCCTCTGCCTGTGTTTGCCCCCAGGGCTCGGTTGTTAGCCCCGCTCCCGTGGCTGCAGGTGGCTGTTCCAAACTGCTGCCGGTGGTGGTGGTGGTGGAGGAGGAGTTCCTGGAAAGAGCAGGGAAAACCGAGTGTCCCTGTCGTGGCTGGCTGGTACCAAGCAGTGTCTTGCCTTATCCCGACAGAACAATGTCCTGAATGCCATCCTGCTTCTCATGAAGGAACTGGATGCAGAGGGGCTGGAGATCATCCAGCAGACAGTGGCGAGGAGGCTCCAGGCCTTCCAGAAGAAGGAGCTGCAGGAGGAGTGACAATGCCCACCCCCGTTCCAGCCTCCCTGGAGCCCCAGCCCCCGGCGCTGTCCTGCCCACACACCCCTGGCTGCAGCCAAAGCCTCGGTGCTCCCTGCTCTGCTTCCCGTGTGAGGGGCTGGGGTGGGATGCTCCTTCTCTGGGGATTGCCTGCTTGTGCAGCAGGCTCTGTCACTGTGTCCTGTGTGGCTGGGGCTCCTGGATGGGAGCTGCAGGCAGATCAGCAGAGCCGAAGGGAACAAGGCTGCAGCCAGAGGTGCTGTGTGGTCCGAGGGGGAGCAGAGCCTGCTGATGGCTGGGAAGGTAGGTGTCTGACCCTCTTCAGACTTGGGGGTGCACAGCACCTCTGAGTGTAGTTTGTACCACAGAGATTGGCTTTGGTGAAGTCTGACAGGGAGGCATTGCCTGAGATGCTCACCAAGAACTGTCTGGTGCAGGTGGTCAATGTCCAGTTATTAATTTATCTTCCAGCTCCTGGCTGACTTCCTCAGGTCCTTGCTGGTGCACACAGCGCCTGCCATGGTGGTCAGGCAGCCCAAAGGAAAGCTCGGAGCAGCCTTGGTGGACCAGAAGTGACTCCCACATCCTGAATGCTCGGCTGTCCTCTCATCCCAATATTCCCTGCAGGCATTAGAGCAGCTTAAGGAAACATCCCAGTTAAAAGGGCCTGAGTGTTTCTGCCTGCTTTGCACAGGCATCAGGGGTGGGTGTTGCTCTTTAACTGATAAAACTGCATTTACCAAGTTTTACAGAGCTGTTAAATACAAGCTAAACTGTTGTGACATACCAAATAAACCCAATTATCCCTCAAGGCCGTGTAAGTGGTGGCTGGAGTTCAGCAAAGGCCTGGCTGGGGGCACTGCTCCATTACCTCTGGTTCAGGGAGTGCATTGTGAGCCCTGCGGAGCAGGAGGAGGGCTGGCAGCCCCGCGCCGTCCCGCTTCACTGCGCCTCGGGAGCGGTGAGCCTGCTCCCAGCACTGCTTTGCAGGGGCACTGGGCTGCCTGGGAACCTTCTTGCAACCGCAGCAAAGGCAGGGAGCAAAAGAGGTGGTGAGGAAAGCTCAGTGCAGAGCCACCTGGGCAGGACTATGGCCCCGAGATACGGGACACGAGCCCTCCGTGCCTCCCAGCGCTGCACTGGCAACGTGGCCTTTCCGTGGCCCCCCTGTCCCTGTTTGTGCAGTGTCCAGGCTGTGCTGCCGGGAAGGAATGCTCCTCAGGGATGGTGACAGCTCTGTGTCCACAAGCCTGTTTGCCTGACCTTGGTGGGAAGGGACACAGTGTGACCCTCGTCACTCGGGGGGAGATTTGCTGGTGCCTTTAACTCCTTGAATGACCTTGGTTCTTGCCTTCTGCGTTAAACCCAGCTGCGGTTCTGTGATTTATGATGTCCCAGACTTCCTTTGACAGCCAGGGCCTGGGAGACTCACCCTGCTGAGTGCAAGTCTTCTCCCAGGCCCCTGGCCTGTCCATGTCAAGGAACAGGGGAGCTGTTGTTGGGGTGAGCTGGATGCCCCAGCTTTTCTGGGATGCGAGTGATTGAAGGAAACGTCCATCAGGACTTGTTGGTCATAGGGCTGGTGGTGCAATCGCTGTGCCCTTGAGGCCACACTGACACAATTCCTGGAGAAGTTGGGCTGCTCACTGCCTACGTGCCGTGCTCGTCATTCTTGGCTGCTGCTGGTGCTGCCCTCGGAGCTCCCAACTGCTCCTTGCAGCATCCCAGCAAACCCCAGCGGGAGCCCGGCCCCCGCAGGGCCCTGGCAGCCTGCCTTGTGCTGCAGGATGCTCCTGGAGGTTTGCTCTGCCCTCTTTTCAGGGTGGGCTGGATGTGCTGGGAAGTCTGGGAGCACAGTCACATCCCCTCCCGCTCATCCTGGGAATGCAATGGCTGTGCCTGTCCATTTTCTCCCAGAAATTTGGCCCTCCAGGTATTTTTTTTTTTGGTGGAAATGAGGTGTGAAGGCTGCAGTGACTCCTGTCCCTCAACGTGCAGCTAGTCTGAGCCTGGGGACACCCCTGTCCCCATTCACACCCCAAACCTGGCTGCTGCAGGGCTGTGCTGCCGACAGATTTTCCATGTGACCTGCTCTCACCCTGCCCTGCCTCAGCCGGGAATATCGAGCGGTGAATGCAGATGGTTCCCAGCTGTGGAAAATGCCAGCGGCTGTGCAGAGCCATGTCCCTTCAAACCATCCTCAGGGACTCTGAGAGCTCATGGTGAGGCAGGTGTGAGGCCCATCCATGGCTGAGAGAGGAGGGAAGGAGTGGGCTGGGGCTTCCCCAAAGTGGAGTGGCACATGGGGTAGTGGAAGAGCCCAATTCCCACCCAGGAAATGGAGCTCCAGGAGAAGCCAGGTCTCTGCCTGGGGTCCCCAGAGCAGGTACTCATTCAAGAGCAGCAGTGCTGCCTCCATCAGCAAGGTCTGCTACTTCAGGGGTCCAGGGAAGAGACAATAGTTACTGTCTTCCTCCAGAGCCTAAAATGTGTCCTCTCAGGGGAAAAACACTGAAATCATGGAATCATGGAATGGTTCTGTGTGAGAAGGGACCTGAAAGCCCATCTCATTCCACCCCTGCCATGGGCAGGGACACCTTCCATTATCCCAGGGTGCTCCAAGATCTGTCCAACCTGGCCTTGGACACTTCCAGGGATCCAGGGGCAGCCACAGCTTCTCTGGGCAACCTGTGCTAGGGNGGGGCAGAATCCCAACCCCTTCCCTGCTGCCCACGCTGGGGATCAGCCCAGCACAGGGGGTTTGTGGGATGGGGCATGGCCAGTCCTCACCACCTGCACCCCCAAGTCCCTCTCCAGGGGCTGCTCCATCTGCTCATCCCCAGCCTGGATTGATCCCGGGAGTTGCCCCGACCCAGGGGCAGCACCAGCACTTGGTGCTGTTAAACCCCATGAGATTCCCACGGGTCACTTCTGGAGCTCGTCCAGGGCCCCCTGGATGGCCCCGTCCTTCAGGAATGTCACCGCACCCTCAGCCCGGTGGCACCTGCAAACCTGCTCAGGGTGCCCCGCTCCCTCTGTCTGTGGCACTGATGCACATCCTTAAACATCACTGGTCCCACTACGCACCCCGGGACACCACTGGGCGCTGATGGCCATCGGGACCCTGAGCCACTGACCCTCTGGCTGTGACCATCCAGCCAATTCCTTCTCCATCTCACAGTCCATCCACGGCATCCAGCTCTCTCCAACGCAGAGAGAAGGATGCTGGGTGGGATTGTGTCCAGGCTTCATAGAAATCCGGATAAATGACATCCATAACCCTTCCCTTGTGCACTGAGGGAGTCACCCCATCAGAGGCGGCCAGGGGGCTGCTCAGGGGGAGCTTTCACTTGGGGACAGCTCCACCGGGAGGACAAAATAACGGCATGTTTGACCCCAAAGACTGTGATGCATCCTGGTGCTGGCGCTGTCCCGGAGGCTGGAGCCGGCAGCCGGCAGCCCCGGGAGGGACATGGCCTGGGAAAGGGGCTCCCTGTGACCGTCTGGCACAGCCCGAGCGCGCGGAGCTCGGCCAGGCCGGCACGCTTGGCCGGCACCCTGAGAAATTGCCTCACAAACGAGCACTGCACCACCCCGAAGCACTTGGGTGCCTCCCCTGAAGGTGGGAACCGAGTGGTATTTCTCTGGAACTGCGAAGCATTGCGAAAGGATGCTGACCTTGCACCCACCGTGACCCGGGCAGGGAGCAGAAGCCGCCTGCGCTCCCATTCTCCCAAGCTCTGAGGATGCACAAAACCAGGAAACCTCTTGGCCCGGCATCAACCCGGCTTGGGAAAACCATCAGGCTTTGCTCATCCCCCCACCGCGCCCCCGTCCCGCCGCCCGTTTCCCCCCACAATGACCACTCGAGGAGGCAGGTTTGGCTCCAGCAGGTTTTATCTCTAGAGGAGAGGAGCAGCGCCGCGGGCGGTGCGGGATCCGGGGGTCACGGAGCAGCGGTGAGGTGATGGACACGGCGCCCGCGGCCACGCGGTGACGGTCGCAGCCAAGCGTCATGCAAGGGGACAGGGGCTCGCCAGGACCCCCGTGCTCAGCCCTCGAGACCCCCACGGGGGATGGAGCTTCACCAGGGCTCAGGGACACCCAGAAACCCCCGGGACCAGCTCCCACCCGCTCTGGGATGGCTCCGCATCCTCCTCACTCCCCTCCCGCACGTGGGGCAGGCGACTACAAGCAGCAGCAATTGGCTCAGGCGGTCAAGCCGCTAAATAAGGACTCAAAATACCCCATCATTAAATAATAATAAACTATTAAGGAAGATTAAGGGTCTGGGCTGCGCGGCCGGGCTCAAGCAACTCTTCTGCATCCGCACAGGGACCAGACCCCGCAGCGGTGATTCGGGGCAGGATTGTGCCATTCTGGGAGCCAGCACCAGGCTCTGCCTGCTGTAAGGGGTTGATGGCAAAGCTACAGGGCTACTGAGAACAGAGGGGACACAGTGCTCCCCCAGCAGCACGTGGGCACGGAGAGGACACGGCAGGGGGCTAAGGGTCGGGCTGGTGGGACTAGAAGCCCTTCTCGATGCTGAGGGTGCGGCGGGTGACGTGCTCCATCTGCCCCGAGATGTACTCGGTGAGGCTGATCTGGTAGTTGGCGAGCATCTTCAGCATCAGCCGCAGGTTCAGCCACCACTGCTCCTGGGGCAGCCTGTGCCTGTGCAGGGGGACACAGCTCTAGAGGGGACACCCCGGGAAGGTTCCCCCAGGAGCTGGCGAACCACTGGGGCACGGGGACTTACTCAAAATCCGTGACTTTCTTGAGCTCCGTCACAGGGCTGAAGGCCACCACCTTCTTCCGCAGCCCGATCACACAGGCAGTGTCTCCAGAGTTGGCAAACACACGCCCTGGGAGGGGGACACCCCACCTCACCACGGGCCAAGCCTGGAAGCCTGGAACAGCAGCCACCAGCCTCCCCCACCCCCCGTGGGAGCCCCAGCCCCTGGCTCACCCTTGCTGTAGACTTGCTGCAGCTTCTCCGACATCCACAGCACCGCCTTCACTCCCAACTTGGTCCCATAGTTCCGGTCAAAGGGGGTCGGGGCTCCCCCCTGGGGACAAAGAAATGGGGATGTCAGGCCTGCCCAGCTCTCAGGGCCAGCCTGGCCCATGTCACCCTGTCCCCTGTACCTGCTGGAGGTGGCCCAGGACGTTGATCCTGCAGTCGAAGATGCCTTTGCCCTCGGAGGAGTAAAGGTTGTAGAGGAACTCGGTGGTGTAGTGCTCGTGGCACTTCTCATTGCTGGGGGGCAGAGGGAAGGGCTTGGGGGCTGCTCCTTCCCTCTGGCATCCCCAGGGGGTCCCCCTTTGTTTCCCATAACACCTTTTTTGTGCTGTTTGTTCTCCCTGAGGCCCAGAGCCCCAGCCTGTGTCCCCAGGAGGACCCTAGGGCTGGGGTGGGGACGGCAGTGGAGGCATCCAGCATCCCCACGGCCAAGTGCCGTGCCCACTGTGCCAAACCTCACCGTGCCCAGGAACCCTCTCTGGCCATGGGAAGGGCTCAGCTCCAGCCTTGCTCCCTGCCACGGGGCTGGGGTTTGCAGTGACTGTCCCCAAGGGCCCCCAACTCACCGCAGCACCAGCCCTCTCTGGATATCCGTCTTCATTTTGTCAGTCAAGTGCTCCACGTTGGCCTGCAGGATGAACACCGGGATGCCGGCAGCCATCCCCCAGCCCTCCCATCCTGACATCAACCCAGCATCTGCACGGCATGGCCACACTCCCACAGCTCCTGCCCTGCTCTGGAGCCCTCCCTTCCCCAATTTTCCTTCTCATTTTAGCCGGAGAGCCGCCCCTGCCCGCTCACCTTTAAGTCGTGGATAGTGAAGGGGTCTTCGTAGACGTAGGCGGCGTCGGCGCCCACGGCGATGCCGGTGACCGTGGACAGGTACCCACAGTAGCCGCCCATGGTCTCCACGATGAACACGCGGCGCTTGGTGCCCGACGCCGACTGCTTGATGCGGTCGCAGCTCTGTGCCCAGAGAAGGGAAGGTCACACCAGGGAAAGCCACCTTTGCTTCCCAGGCATGGGACATCGGCCTCTCCAGGCCACGATGGTGGAGCGGGGCGGCCCCGTGAGCTGTCCCCGTCCGTGTCCTTCACCTCCATGGCGGCGTTGACGGCCGTGTCGGAGCCCAGGCTGAAGTCGGTGCCGGGCACGTTGTTGCTGATGGTGGCGGGGATGACGCACATGACGATGCAGAGCTCCTCGTACTGCCCGCGCGCCTCCACCAGCTGCAGCACCCCCTCGTACGCCTGCAAGCACCCGAGGGATTGGGAAATGCTGGCCCTGCAGCCGGATCCGCATCCCAGAAAGATTCCTTTGGGATGCCCGCAGCCACCCCCACTGAACCGAGGATTCCGCCGCACCTCGAAGCCCCCGATGACCAGCAGCCCCTGGATGTTGAATTTGCGCACGTTCTCCACGATCTTCTCCATGCAGGTCTTGGGCAGCGTCCTGTGGTGGGGAAGGGGGGACAGACAGTGGGGTGAGGATGGTGGGGACACCCCTCCCCTGTGTCCCCGTCCCCAGGGCTGCACTCACCGCTTGGTGCCCAGCATGGAGCCGCCGCGGCCCAGCCATCCCGCCACGTCGTGCCAGCCCACCTCGCGGACCTGCGGACACCAGCGTCGGGTTAGGGGTGGGAAGAGCACCCCCCCACCCTCCAAGCCCAACCCCATCCCCCGGGACACGCCAGGCTCACCGTTCCCCTTACCTGCCCCTTGGCCAGGCCCTCGAAGCCGTCGCTCACCACGTAGATGGTGTGTCCCTGGCAGATGCCGATGCGCACGGCCGAGCGCACGGCAGCGTTCATGCCGGCGGCCGGCGCTCCCACGTTCAGGATGGCCATGCTGAAGGGGCTCTGCGGGGACAGGGATGGCAACAGCACATCCCTGCGTGTCCCCAAGGCGGGGATGGTGTGCCCTGCTGCTCCCCATCACCCCTCACCTTCTCCTGAGCTGGCTTCTGGTGCGCCAGCAGCTTGTAGATGTTCCAGTTGTTCTCAAAGCTCCTGCAAGGACATGGTGACATGTACCCAGGGCATGTCCGGGAGAAGGGGGAGTCTCCCCAGTGCCCCTGGGGTGTGACTGGGGACACCCTTCTGGCTGCAGGAGCCAACAGCTTCCCCACACGGAGAAGGCCCCATCCAAGAGAGAGGTCTCTCCCAATCCTGGTCCCTGCTCCTCACCTTCCACGGAGCTGGATGGCCTCCTCAAACCTCTTCTCATCCATGGCCTTCTGCACATCCTTTGTCTTGGGCCGGGAGAAAGATGCAGCACCGTGACACCCACATTCACAGGGAGAGGAGTGGGACCCCCACCCAAATTCCCCGGTACTCACCACCTGGACGCACTCCATGAGCGGCAGCCGCACCGACTGGTTCCCGGAGAGGCTGACCACGCAGGCCGGGGTGTCCGGCGTGGCCTCCAGCAGCGCCATCACTGCCTCCATCCCCATCTTGCTGCTCTGCAAAGGGACAGGGGCACCTGTGACACTGGGTGCCATCTGGGTGGGATGCTCAGGGATGCTCCCACAGCCTTGGAAACCATGTGGCTGCTGATTTGCTGCTGGAAAGCCAATTTTTTTATTTAAAAATCCATGAAATTTGGAGTAAATGAGGAGAAAGGGGTGCACAGCTCTGCCCGGCACAGTGGGGCCGAGCCCATCCGAGCCTCACCCCAGCTGGCAAATCCTTTCCATTGGGCAGAGGGATGGCAGGAGCGGGGTTCCCCCTCTCCGTGTCCTCCCCTGGACCTACCAGCACGCGGTCGAAGGCGGACGGGGTCCCTCCGCGCTGCACGTGGCCGAGGACGGTGACCCGCGTGTCGAAGCCCAGGCGTTGCACCACCAGCTGCAGGGAAGAGGGGACATCACGTCGGGGACCCGCCGCTGTCCGTGGGTGCCAGGGCGGTGCCGGGGCGGTCGCTTACGTCCTTCACGTAGTTGGAGGAGATGGGTTTGCCGCTGCGGTCGATGGCGCCCTCGGCGATGATGATGATGTTGAGCCGCGAGCCCCGGCTGCGTGTCTGGCACGAGGGGAGGACAAACGGCCGCCACGGCTCAGCCAGACCTCACCGTGGGCCACGTGCGAGCCCCCTCCCCTCCCCTCCCCGCCATCCCTACTGCCCCGGGGCTGGCTCAGGTCATGGGCAGCCGAGCCCCCGAGCCAGCGCTTTGCCCCTGGCACGCGAGGGCTGGATTTGCGCTCGGCTGAGTGCCCCGGTTCACAGGGACAATGGCGGCAGCTCCCGAAGCTTCGCAGGGGCCGGGCACCGGCTGCAGGGCTCAGCCCGGGCCCCTGCGGGGACTCCCCGGGGGGAACGGGGGAAGGGATGGCCGGAACCGCCCCTCACCTCCCCGAGCCTCTCGCACATGAGGTCCTCCCAGCCGTCCTCCGGAGGGGATTCAGGGATGAAGAGCCAGTCAGCGCCCGAGGCCAACCCGGACACCAGCGCCAGGTACCTGGGGGGACACGGCGGTGGCAGCACCGGCCCCGAACCGTGGCAGCCCGTCCCACCGATGGGCTTCCCCACCCACGGGGGCTTACCCGCAGTGGCGACCCATCACCTCCAGCACAAACGTCCGCTGGTGGCTGCAAGGACACGGGTGGGAGGAGAAGGAGGTGTGTGGGTGCGACGGCCGGGGCGGTGCAGCCCCCAGCCCCCAGCCCCGTCCCGCTCACCTCTGCGCCGTGGTGGTGATGGCGTCGATGACCTCCATGATGCGGTGCAGCGCCGAGTCGGTGCCGATGGTCATGTCGGTGCCGCAGAAGTCGTTGTCGATGGAGCCCACCAGCCCCACGATGTTCAGGCGGCAGTTCTCCCGCGCCACCTCCTCGCTGATCTGCCCTGGGGGGTCACGGCCACCACACCGGTTATTTCAGGGCACTCATGTCCCCACCATCACGGGGCCAGAGCCCAGCCCTCCTTGGGGGTCACAGCGCCGGGGTGACCCTGCGGACCTCACCACCCTCGAACGCCTTCATCTACGCCCCCGGGGGTTGGGAGGGGCTCACCCACCATCTCGGACCAGCTCCTCCAGCAGCCCGGCCCACTCGGAGCGGAAGATGTCCGCGCCGGTGAGGCTGCCGTCGCCGCCGATGACGCACAGGTTGGTGATGCCGTGCTCCACCAGGTTGCGGGCGGCCCGGAGCCGGCCCGCGCGCGTGGTGAAGGCCTTGCAGCGGGCGCTGCCGATCACCGTCCCGCCCTGGGGACAGAACGGGGCACGCAGCTCGTCACGCACGTTTGGGGGGCTGGGAGCTGGGGTCCCGTGGCCCCATGGTGACCCTCACCAGCTGGATGATGTTGGAGACGCTGAGCCAGTTGGCTTGTTTGATGTTGTCACCCCCCTCCACCAGCCCCTCGTAGCCCTGCGGAGAAGCAGAGGGCGGAGGTGAGGGGTACCCTGGCACAGGGGGGTGGATCCCCCCAGCCATGATGGGGAGCAGGGGGGTACCCAACCTCATAGATGAGGAAGACCTTGGCTCCCACGTATATCCCCATGCGGGTGACGGCGCGGACGGCGGCGTTCATACCTGGAAAAGTGATATGTGAGCCGGAGTATTCCCACGGGATCCAGTGCCCCGCAGGGGATGGGATCCGATAGGTGACCCTGAGGTGTCCCCTTGAACCGCGGGAACCCCATGGGACCCTGCACCCCACAGGGAATGGGATCCTATAGGTGACCCTGAGGTGTCCCCTTGAGTGGGCGGGGAGCCACGTGGGCTGAGACCGGGGAAACTCAGCGCACAGCTGGGCCTGTGGAAGAGAAACCGCCCGGAGCGAGTTGCTTATCCCGGCGGGAGGGAACGGGGACGGGGCTGGGGGCAGGGACGGACACACCCCCTCCGTGGGACTCCCCCCGTGGGGCCCCTGCCCTCCCACGGCGACGGCCCGAGGGTGACGGGGACGGGGAAGCGGCGCGGGTGGGG
>VWZW01007830.1:126144-158620 GCA_013397115.1 Edolisoma coerulescens | reverse complement strand
GATCCATCTGGCATTGGCTCTGTTGAACACGGGGTAAGTGCCTGGCATCTCCTCACAGAAACCACCTTTAGCTCTTGCTGCAACCAAAATATTGACGCATAAACCCAACGCCCCGTGCTGTGCTTTGGGCTCTGGAGTGGTGTATTCAGTGTGGTGGATCCGTGGTGGATCCAAGGTGAATGCCTGTGCTGGGTTGTGGGAACGTGACATTGATATACCTGCTGTCTCTGCTTAGAGCTGGCTTGGGCCACACTGCCAGGCTGCTTCTGACCTGAGCAGGTTCCACAAGCAGGAGAGCTGTGTTTGCTCAGCAGAGTGCCCAGAGCCAACCTGCAGTTCCTTCACTGGAAATATCACTCACTTCAGCCCACAGGAGCTGCCCTTGGAAAGCCTAGAGGTGACAACAAAGAAATAATATGTGCCTTATTTGGTTCCTGTAGATATATCCAAGGACTAAGATAGTCCTTTGGCAGATTACAGTGTCACGCCTTAAAGCTGTGTTCAGTGGGCTGCCCAGCATCTACTCTGAGGCATTGTTCTTCCAGCTGACAGGCATTATCTGTTCAAATACAGAAAAATTGTTATTTTGCCACCTTTGCATCCAGCTTAGCAAGCTGGTCTGATTGTTCTGTTAATTTCTTTATAATTCACCATCCCTATGTCTACAAATTTCAGTAGCTTAACTGTCATACTTGTATTAACTGAGTGCCACGTTGACTTTGTTTATTGCTGTAGTATAGCACTCAAATTATCTAGTGACAGCAGATACTGTGCAGAAATCAGTTATACCAACCTTATCTTTTAACAAATGACTCAATGATCTTGCTGAGATCCCATCAGTTTGATTGTACTGATTGTTGTTAATCTCATGCTGCTTAGTCTTTTTGATATTTGCCTCTTTAAATTTCTTTATCCAGGCAGAGATAAAATAGGCTCTCATCCATATTCATGGAGTGGTTCCTTTTCCATCTGAACTCTGAACAGCAAATGCTAAAGATAAATTTTTCCAAGTTAGATTGGATCGCTTAATCTGAAGAATGGTTGTTCTGCTTCCTCGCTTGTTTTAGGTGAATCCATTGCTTGAAGCTTTTGGCAATGCCCAGACTGTGATGAATGACAACAGCAGCCGCTTTGGAAAATACATACAGCTGCGTTTCCAGAAAAATACAGGTAGAGTCAAGGGCAATTACTAGCCTGGGAAGTGGTTAGGAACTGGAGGGAGTGGACTGAGTAGCCAAAACTTGTGGAGGGTATAATTTTGGCACGTGGCTGCCTTTGGGAAGGGTTTACAATTAAGTAAAATCTCACAGCAGCCACTGTTGGACCTGGCTAGGATAAGGCCTGGGTTTGGGCAGAGTGGGAGTTCGGGATATGGATGTGAGAGTGCGGGGTAAGTATCAGTAATACTCTGTGATGCCAGAAGCCTTTGTTTCTGCTAAAAGAGGTGAACAGAAATCTCTAAGACCGCAGAAAGCAGGGAGAAGCCCATTTTCAGTGTGCTGGGCAGCCTAGAGGGTCTTGCACACAAGAAAGCTGATTTAGACAATTCTGTGCTCCTGTCACCAAAGAAGAGATGTGGGACAGCCTAGGCAGCTTCATGTCCTCCAGAGTGGAGTTCCCCACCCTGTCACCTTTTTGTGTGCAGTTCAAGGTGCAAAGCTGAGTGAGTACCTGTTAGAGAAGTCACGGGTGGTGCAGCAGGATACTGGGGAGAGGAATTTCCACATCTTCTACTACATGTTTGCTGGATTGTCTTCAGAGCAGAAGGAGATGTATGGGTTATTGGATCCTTCACTCTACAGGTACATCAAAGGCAGAGCCTAGTTTAGTCTTCGTGATGGGTGGTGGAGGTGAAAACAGCATAATGGAGTTTTTGCCTCTGCCCTGGGGTTTTGTCTGTGGGTGAGTGGAAGCTGGGGGGGATCTAAATGGAGCTACTTGAACAGATGATATGGATCATCATGGGAGCTGGGAGGTCTGGGATCTCTGCTGCATTACCTTGGAAAAATTTCTTTCCCCTTCTTGTCTCCACTGCTGGTGATCTGCTTTGTTCCTGTAGGGTAGGACAGAGTTACAGTGCTCATTGTGTGACAGTTTTGTATGGGATATGCACTTTCTCAGGTACATAAGGGGACGATTTGGTACACAGGAAGTAGCTGAACACTGGAAGCACAAATACCAAGAGGTTTGCAATGCCCTTGACATGGTGGGCTTCCAAGAACAGGTTAGTCCTGGAGCTGTTTAATTTCCATCTGTGCTTCCTGCAGGCACAAGGTTTCTTTCTAGCTGCTCTTTTGAAGCTCAGTCCTATTTCTTTCTCTGGATTTTCTATGTTACTTTCAGACCACCTGAGTCTGCCAGACTTTGTGGAGAGCTTTTTCCCACAGGTTGCCTGTGCATCTTCCCTTAACCTCTCCAGCTTCTGGGTCCTCTGTGTAGCACATGCTACGTGCCAATTGGTTTCTCAGTCACCTTTCTTTCGTGTTTTAGGAGCAAGTAGACATGCAGGCTATCCTGGCTGGTGTGTTGTCTCTCGGCAATGTGACCTTTGAGCCTGAGGAGAGCAATTGGTCTGGAAAAGTCAGTGAAGCCTCCCGGGGATGGCTGAAGGCTGCGGCGGTGAGTCACAAGAAATGTTGACAGAAACCTTATGAGATGATGCTCTTCCCCAGTGGCTCTGTGACTGCAGGACCTGTTCCTGACAGAGATGGCGGAGGATCTTTCTGCCTCAGACTGTGAAGGTTTCTAAAGAACAAGGTTTTTTTTGGAAATGTACAGTTTGACCCCATGATTGCACTTGTGTTCACTGCTGTTCATACCCAAAGAGATGTGTCTCAGCTTCTATTTCTTGTGTGTTTAGAACCAGTGTCTTACATAGTCAACACATGCCTTGCTGACTTCATACAACACAGGCTTTTTAAAACTGAATGTTAGTGAGTGTGACCATGCCTTGGAGAAATTCAGGTGTGCAATATCTGTACACTGGTTCTGTGTTTTCATCGGATTTTGTCCAACAATATGACCCTAAGTGCTGTCTTTTTTTTGTTGGTTAACTTGAATTAAGCTTTCTCCTGTTTTCCATTAAATTATCACAGATTAAGAAATATGTATTTC
Organism: Edolisoma coerulescens; assembly: GCA_013397115.1. Classification (NCBI taxonomy): domain Eukaryota; kingdom Metazoa; phylum Chordata; class Aves; order Passeriformes; family Campephagidae; genus Edolisoma; species Edolisoma coerulescens. The sequence goes on along the minus strand of VWZW01007830.1, from coordinate 155,506 downwards.
CGAGGACCATTCCATTTTTGTTATATGGGATGGCTACATTATCCCGCTTTGTTAACAACACAGAACAGAAAAAAATAACATACTTCTCCTCTTTCTATTTCTTTTCATTTTGACCTATTTGAAATCCCATCACCCTTGCTCTTTGGTTTCACTCCCATCTCTTTGCCTGTTTCCCTCCTACACCATACCTGAAAAAACCACCTACGTCTGTTCAGCAGCCAGCTTCTTTTTATCTTACCTCTGAAAGCCTGCTCCTCATTTTTAGCCCACAGGAGGGGAATTCCTGTTAAACCACTGAGGGGTTCAGTGTGTCTGAGTCCGCTTTGTTTCCTGTCTCTCGTGTGGGTTCGTGTGACTCTGAAGCGGAGATGCTTCCGCACTTGCACAGTCACCTCCGTGTGGTGCTGTTCAATAAGTCATTAAACCGCTCAGCGGGCACTGGCGTGGCTCCCAGAGAAGGTGAAAGGTGGCAGCACTGGGAGAGCAAAACAAAAAGTGTTTGGGAGCGAGCGTGTGAGGTTGGTTGCCGCAGGGGTGGAGCAGATCAGAGCCCACATCTGACTCCGGTTCCAGCAGTAGCACTTGCTTTACAGTGGGGCTCAAAGGCCTGAGCCTGAATCACCACCCTGTTACACACAGATACAATCCCCACGAGCAGAGTAAGGGTTTACAACTGACTGTCCTCGTCCATTTCCTGTTTCCCAGGGTCAGTTTGGAGTCCAGGAAGATGAGCTGTTAAAATGCCTGATTTGTACTACGTCAGTGACCCGAGGCGAGCAGATCCAGCGTTTTCACACCCAGCAGCAGGCAGAAGGTAGGAAACATAATGAATTGCAGATGTGCTGGCTAGAAAGACTGGGCTTTGATGGAAGGGTATCCCCACACATGTGCAGCTTGTTGGGAACAAAGATGTCCTTCTGTGCCCCTTCATTCCCCTCCTACAGAGGCAAGTATGTCAGTGTTTATCTGTTTAGTCTCTTACTGACACGTAGAGCCGTGAATGCTGCTTTTGTTTGGTCTCCAGGAGACTGCAGAGATTAAAAGAGAAATGAAGGAGTTAGCTTTGCTTTTTCCCTCAGTCCAGCCCAGAAGGAAACTCTAGGTATTTGTACAAAAGAGGGGAAGGCTCCTATCACAGAGTGCTGGCAGTGTGCAGAGCTCTAGATAATAAATGGAGAAACAACCACGAGAACAGTGAGATATCACAGTATCAGGAGTGGAGTGAAAAGAGTAAAATAGCAAGCACAAGGTGTTATTTCCCCCTTCAATAAAACAAGAAAATAATCTAAGATAATCTGTACCAAAAGGTTCAGTTAAAATATGGTATCTTAAAAAGTAATTAGAAAGAGGGATTACTGCTTAAAATAAATGAAAGAGGAAAATGAAAATTAAGTGGGATTAGCTAGTTCTGTTTTACAAATTTCTCTAGGCAATAAAATATACATCTCTTATCATAGGTCATGTCGTCTCCTTTTTAGAATGTCAGCAAGCTTTCCTCAATTGTGTCCTCTTCTTGCCTAGAGCATTTAAACACTGACCAACTGGGGGCTAGGAGGAAGAGTCCAATTTTCCAAGTAAAATTTGGAGCTTCTTCCTTCATTTAGCAGTGAGGGGATCATTCTCAGTAGATCTTCAGAGAGAAAAGCGAGTCTCTGGATAGTCTTAAAGGTGGCATGACTCAAAAATGCCCTGGTATGCCAGAAAGATTGTGAAGATTTTGGAATTAAATAGCTGGTTTTACACTAACAAAGGGCAGGGACAATCAGACAGATAGTGAATGTTTATCTGATCTTTAAAGTGACTTTATATAGACATTTTTGCTAGAGGTGGCTACACTGAGCCAGCTCGTGTGTTGTGTCCCCTGGTGTCCTGTGAGCCCTTCAGTGAGCTGCTGTTGTTTCCCCTGTGCAGATGCCCGGGACTCCATTGCAAAGGTGGCCTATGGCCGAGTGTTTGGCTGGATTGTTTGCAAGATCAATGAGCTGCTGGCTGAGAACGTGGATCCTGAGGTGGAACTGAGGGAGATAGGTGAGTTCTGCCTGCCTTGCTCGTGTTCTGTTCTCAAATGTGCATCCCTCAGCCACAAGGAAGGACACAGCATGAGGTTTCACAGAGCCTGTGTGCTGGGATGCATTATCAAAACCATGATCCTGCTAGAGATAAGAGTCAGCGGCATGAAGTCTGTAGGGCCTTGTTCAACTCTGAGGATCAGTTGATCTGAACCAGCTGTGGAGCTGTAATTCTGGGACACTCTGCCTTAGCAGACAGGCCAAGCTGGAGTGGGTCTTCTCTTAACTAACTCTCCAAGCTGTGGAAGAGCTGGCACTGGTGTCTCTCTTGGCTGCGCTTTCCCTGTGCCACAAGAGCTGTGTGATAGGAGATTTAGTTGTGTTGGTGTACACTGTAATCTGCAGAGATGGTCTGCAGACTCCGTGATGTGCTCTTCTTTCCTTTTATTTAGGCATCTTGGACATTTTTGGGTTTGAAAACTTTGCAGTGAATCGTTTTGAACAGCTTTGCATAAATTTGGCCAATGAGCAGCTGCAGCATTTCTTCAACCACGTAAGTCTGCTGAGGGTGACCTCACCTTGTGTTTGCAGAGAGAGCAGAGAACTCCTCTATCTGGCATGTGAAGGAGAGCTTGGGGAAAAACAGATCTATTGCCTGGAAGGACAGAAATAGTGATTAGTGAAGCAGGATAGAGACCAGCAACCTTCCCTGCTGGGGCAGGGGAGCCACTGGGACAGGAAAGGAAGAGGCAGAAGGATCAAGCAGTAACCAAAGTCATAGGAGCAGGGACACTTGCGCTCTGAGAAGTGTTCCTGCTTTGTGCACCAGCACCAGTGAGTGCCAGGCTTACAGAGAACCACGGAGAACAGCAGCTACATCTTGGACCTCTCATGCTGTGGCTGAGAGTGCCGCACTTCTGTCCTCTGCTCAGGGCAGGAAGGAAGATGTTCAGGGCTGTCTAGCCAAGTTTGCTGGGTGCTTCAACCTTCTTTTTCTTTATTTCAGCACATTTTCCAGCTGGAGCAGGCTGCCTATAAGGAAGAAGGGCTGCCTTGGGAGACCATCACATTCAACAATAATGAACCTATTCTGGTGAGTGAGAGGAGTGACAGAATATAATTGCTCTGTCCAGCCAAGAAAAAAATCTTGCTCTTTCTGCCACGGGGAGGAGATGCACCTGGGGAGTACCTCTGCGAAGCGGGGTGAGAGGGGATGTCCTGCACTGCTTCAAACATGTGTCCCGTGTCTCCTTTCCTGCAGAATCTGCTCCTGGCCAAGCCCCTTGGGCTGCTATCTCTTCTGGATGAGCAGAGTGCATTCCCTCAGGTACGCATGAGAGAGGAGAGAAAAAATACTCTGGGGGCTAATATATCAATGAATATCTGGGCTACAGAGAGAGCTCTTGGGCTGGAGTGCAGGATGAACAGAGATGTCCCTATATGTGACTTAAGAGATGGGACATCCAGTTCAGGGGCAGTCTAGTGGCATTGGCATCCCAGGGAAGAGTCAGAGAGGAGGTACAGCAGAAGACTATTGCACAGCCAAGGATACTTCCAACACTTTGTTTTCATTCCATGAGTCCTCATCAGGCCTCTGTTGCAGCTTATGAAATCTGCTCTCTTGCAGGCAACTGATAAGACGTTTGTGGATAAACTAAACAGCAGCTTTAAGGGGAATTTACACTTCCAGCCAGCCCGAGGCCGTGTTTTGGGCTTCAGCATCATTCACTATGCTGGGAAAGTATGTACTGTTTGCAGGAAGAAGGCTGTTATAGTGTATGTTGGAAGGAGTGGAAGTGTTGCCTGACAAATAAGGCTTTGATGTTAAGGAATGTGTGGTCTGAGGATGACACTAACAGAAGTGATGTGTTCCAGTGGATTGCCTTCTGGAATTCCCTGGGATTTATGTAAAAAGTACAGGAAGAGAAGACCCCTGAGGAAAGTGGGGCTACCTCTGGGAAGTGTAAAGCATTAGAAAAATCCACTATGCTTTTAATCATTGTTCTATTAGAACTCTAGTTCTAAAATAGCACTTTGTAATAAAAGTATTATGTCCACTGTGCAGAACCGAAGGACAGTCTACAGGCTTTTTCTTTACCCATCAGCTTCCAGAGCATAGCAGTGACTATTTTTTTGCAAACACCTGCTAACACTGTATAAACAGCCAGGTAATTAATGTTTTGAAAGTGGAGGCAATTATTTACACACTCAATGGTATCTAAGCAGCTTGAGATTTAGGACTATTGCATGTAACTTTACTGCCACCAGTACTGAAAGCATTGGTCCGCATAAGTTGAATTGATTGGAGATAATTTTGGGAACAGGAGTAGATATGACAATTCAGCCCATTGTAACTTGCACTTTAGTAATCTAATCTCAGCGTTGTTGACTAAGTTATTATTTGTGGCATTCATTATTACAAAAATTAACATTCAACATGTAAAAGGTGGATGTCTTGGTGTTATGCTGCTCTCCTGTGGTTGTGATCCCTCAGCCATGTGCATGGTTTTGCTCCTCAGGGTTGGCATCTGAATGGGGTGCATGCGTGTTTAAAGAATTCCTGTGCAAGCCAGAGTACATTCAGTTTAGCACATGATCAGCTCCTGGCAGGCTGTGGAGGTGACTTTCACAGCCAGCCTGCAAGCGCTGCTGTCCTTAGTGACAGGTGCCCTTTCCTCAGGTACAATACGCTGCCAGCGGCTTTCTAGAGAAGAACAGAGACACCTTGCCAGCCAGTGTCCGTGGGCTCTTCATCAGCAGCGTCACCCCCCTGCTCAGTGTGCTGTTCACAGGCAAGTCCCTTTGCACATCCATCATGAGCCAAGGCCCACCTTCGCAAGAGTTAAGTGTGGGCATGAGGCTTCGTGTGTTTCACAGAGCGTGTCTTGCAGCTGGCAGCACCGGGGAGACTCTGGGAATGCTGCAGCCTGGAGTGGGGCTGCTGGCATGTACCGAGCTGTCAGAGCTGTTTATTCCCTGCCATGGAAAGCCAGGCAGGTTGTATCCCCTTGCAGAGGATTAGCCAGTTCTCAGGTGCCTTCCCATCTTCTCCAAGGCCAGCGCAGGACTGTCTCCACTGGTCCTTTCTATACACTCTGTTCTTGTCTAGAAATGAAGCTGGTCAAGATTATAGCTTCTGAAAATGGAGCTTCACAACTTGCTAAAAAAACTCTAAGGTCATCCATTATTTTTCTCCTACTGCTATACTCCTTTTTTCCAGTTACCAATAAACCTTCAGATTCTCCAAGGCTTCTAATTAAATTAAAAATTTAGAGAAAGGTCAGGTGGATGCTTCCCTGGAAATTGGCTGGCTGAACACAGTGCTTCTGGTATAGAAATTTTGTGAATTTTTTTGGTCCCATTCAGTCCATGCCACTTTTTGGGATTTACAAGAAACTGATGAATTTCATTTCTATTCTCCACTGTGTTTTTCAGCTGCTGCTCAGGACTATCTTTCTTCATTAACATTTTTGCACTGTTACTGAAGCTGCTTAGCCTAGTCCCAACTCTTTCAAAGTTCACAAGCATCAGACATAACCTGTTCTCGGGTTGGTTGTCCAGTCCTGGGTAATGGCTCTAGGTGCTGAACAAAGGGTTTTGCCCAGATGATCTCCATAGGACACTCCCAGCCTCATTCTGTGATTTTGTTATTCACATGAAGCCATTGCATCTAGGTGCACAAGATTGTTACTAGATCCTTTAGTAAATTAGACTTCCCTGATTTTCTCATCCTGTCACTGAATTAGTTATAAGCTGACTTTAAATAACCTCCTTAGTGCTATAGGTGAGCTGCCTATTTGCTGCCTGTACCATTTTTCTGCACTGTTAAATGCCCATTGATGATAATTGTATTGAAAGTCATTTAGGTTTATTTAATAACCTGATTGCCATGTGTTCTCAGTGGCAGAAAATAATATTGCCTGCCTTGTGTGCTTCATATATTTGCATTTTCTTCTTCCTTTTTTTAGCTCTTTCCTTGTAGCTCCACATGGTGAAACCTAACACCCTGTCTGTGATTCAGTGTTTGTAAGGAGGCTTGTGTGTGAAGTTAGGTTTGAATGTTTAGCCCTGATTGATTGCAAGCAGAGATACAAAATCAACTGATTGTCTCTGTTCTTCCAGCCACTGTCTCCAGGACGGGGACCCTGATGCCTCACACGAAAGCCAAGGTATTATACTTCACGTCCACATGGCAATTGATAAATGTTACCTGATAATTATTATTTGAGAAACTGGCTGAAAAAGGGCAGAAGTTGGTTTAAAATAAGAGCAGACAGCCATCAACTTGTAACAGTTTTTCCTTTGTTTTTTACCATGTTTTGTGCATGCTTCTACCATTTATATGTTTAACTTGCCTTCCCACCCCTTAAATCCATTCTCCCTCATTTTTTGCCATCTGCCTTCCAGCAGTGCTCTTTGGCTGTCAATCAAGCACTTCCTCCAGGGCTGATCCTTTGCTTTGATCTGGTTTCAGGTCATACCAGGAGCAGATGACAAGTTCAACAGCACGCGAAAGCAATCTGCTGGAGCTCAGTTCCGGGTACGGTACTGCTGCCCTGAGGTGCCCCGTGAGATGAAAGCAGTGGTAACTTTATCACTGCAAATATCACTGCACTGCTTCCAGAGTGCTAAGCGTGGTAAAAGCAGACGTTATGTGGGCAGGGGTTTTCCTTATTGCCGAGCAGGGCTGATCATGGTGGGACTGGCACATTTGTTGCCAGAACCCAGGAAGTTGCTGTGGGGTGAGAAAACAGTTCTTGCTGCAGGATATTGCACATCTGGCAGTGCTTTGGCTTGACGGACTGTTGGTCTTCCTCTGCCCTTGCCAGCATTCCCTGATGATGCTCATGGAGAGGATGTATTCTGCCAACCCGCACTTTGTGCGCTGCATAAAGCCCAACAGCCAGAAGGAGCCAGGTGTGCTGGACAACCAGGTGGTGCTGCTGCAGGTGAGTGTCCTTTACAGAGACTTCTGCCTCATCTCAGTGGGAGGGCAGATCCCACCAAAAGGCTGTGGGAGGTGACTCACGAGTCTCCCCTTGAAAGAGAAAGGGTGGCCACATGTTATATATGTGTAAAGATTCTGAGTACTGGGTTGTTTTTATGACACAGACTGCTAGGTACAGATTTTGCAATTTTAGTTCTCTCTCATTTATTTTTCATGAATACAGTGAGATCTCCTTGCTGGACACTAGGATTCATCTTTGCATCTCCCCCTGGATGGGGACTGGTACAGACACTACTCTGGAAAAAATGCTTCCCAGAGGAGACTGTTCTCACCCATCAGCCAGGGCAACTCTGAATAGAAACCAAAATGGGATTGCCTTGATAGGATCTGAAATGCACTGATATGACTGTATTTGGATATTCTGTCAGGTCTAGATGCTTTAAAGAATACTGAAAATGATTAGAAGAGTTCAGAAAGCTCAGCAGCCTCTTTAATGTGTATAAGAAAGGATAGGATGGAGGAAGTTCATCCATGCCTCAGAGTACTTCTGTGTCCAGATTTGGAAATATAAAGCTATCCTCTAAGGGACAGAGGCAAAGCAGAACCCATGGCTGGAAGGTGAAGTTATTTCAGTCATTGGTTTTTATGGTTTCCAACTTATAACTCAGAGTGGTTAATCATCAGAGTTACAGGATGTGGTAAATTCAGTCCTTAACCAAGGAAACATTTTCAGAAAAAAACTTTTTCATTTTGAGCTGGAGAAGTTTAGGGCTGAATGAAGTAACTTCTGCCTGCAAAGGAGCAAACTGATGTCCTAATGACCTGTTTCTCTTTGTTCTCTGATCCTCTTTGTGGTGCTGCTTCAGCTCCGTTACAATGGGCTGCTGGAGACAATCCGTATCCGAAGGGATGGTTTCTCCTGGAGACCCTCCTTTGAGGAATTTGCTGAAAGGTCTGTTAAAACCTCTGAATATTCCTTGTTAGATATTATTAGGGAAATGACCCTGAAAACCAGATATGGGCAAGGAGTAAAACAGCCTCTTCAAAGTTCATATGGTCTGAGGTCATGGGGTTACTTGCTGTGGGAGGCTGAGTGAGAAAGAAGTGATTTATTGTTGTTTGCTGTCAGGGTGATAGGGATCAGCTCAGCCCATCAAGGATGTGGCTTTTACGTGTTTGTGTTTGTTTTCCACAGATACGGAATTCTTCTCATTAAACCTGGTGTTCCCCTCACAAAAGAAAGGTAGGAACACTTACTTTGTTGTGTGCAGTCTGGCTTGTTCTTCAGAGGCTTTTACTCTGAGTAGCATAGCAAACTGAGTAAAAGGGACAGACAAAAAGAGGATGGGATTTTGTGGTGATGGGGAACATGGATCCTGGGCAAGGACGTTTAATGTTTAAAAAGCATTTGCTACTGTGATGAATTAAATCTTTCTTGAATTGTTATGTAGCAATTAAATTCAATTGCTGTAAAGCCTTCTTGTGCTGTGAAGTGAAAACTGACCGATGTACTCAATTTAGGGAGTGACAGTAGTGGTCAAGGGTGTTCACTGAACTCAGCATGGCAGGGGCTCAAGTACTGTTGTCAGGTGCCTCTCCAGGCTTTTTCCTGATGGCCACATGTGAGAAGAAGATAAAGACAATGCTGAACAAGCAGCCAGCACTGAATGTCTCCCAGGCTAGAGATGTTTCTAATCCAAGAATTTTGTTTTGTACAGACAAAATATGCCATCAGCACTTTCAGAACCTGACTGTTGCACACGTAAATGTCCTTCCAGCTCTGCAGAGAGACAGAGTTTTACCCTGCCAGCTTTTTCCTTCCTATATCTAGGGCAGCACTTCCCCGCCTCCTCTTCTCTGCTTTCCCAGCCTCTCCTTTCTGCCAGTGTCAACTGTGATTGATAGTGAGAATGAATCATGTAAAGAAGCCAGCTGAGGGGTTTTTTTTAGTCATTTAAGAAAAGGATTTGAATGATCTCCTGGAACAATTCTCTCCTGGCAGTAGCTCCTCCTGCCTTCACAGTGCTTCCTTGAATTTCCTGACTCTTCTGAATAGTAAGAATTGCAAGCCCAAGTGAGGTCACAAGAGAATCTCATAGATGGGGGAGAGAGGATGGTAAACAGGCATCTTGGTGTGTTATGAGACACAAAAATCATGGGATGCATTTCAGAAAAAAATTCCTATGGCCATGGATTGTTGCACTGTGGAAGTTGGCTGAGACAGAAGGAAAAAACACTTCTGCTTTCCTGTGTGAGATATTAGGAAAAAGTGCCACTATGATTTCACAGCCTGGATTAGCAGAAGAGGGAGGAAGCTGTGTCTGTGTGTTGCAGCTAGAGCTGCTTTCAGTTCCAAGTGTCAGGGAATCTTTCCGAGTGACCCAAATTTTATCACTGGAGTCTGCAAAATGAAACTGGAATTGAAAAACAGACTTTCTCCCAGAAGTCTTGCTGTGCTGACCTTGCAACTTGTGTCCTCCAAAGGGCTTGGAAACAAAATGAGGAAAAACACTTCTGAGCATAAAATAGGCTCTACAGCATTGCCTCCCAGGGAGCTGAAGTAAATCTGCCTCTGGGAAACCCTTTGCTGATGTTCTTCCGAAATGTGTTCCTAGCTGTACCTCAAGGAGCATTACAGACTGACAGCCAGTTACTGACTATTGGGAATCGCTGAGGCACTTCATGCCCCTTTATGCAACTAAAGACATTGGTGTTCGCTTTGGGTGGAAAATTATTTATTTCACTTTTGTCATCTCTTTCAGCTGCTTGGAGATACTGCAAAGTACAGAGCTGAAGGGCTGGATTTGTGGGTAGGTGTGGATCACTGTTGTAGGGAATGGGAAGCCTAAACTGCAGAGATTTGATACATGTAGCCTGTTACCTGGCTCTCTCCAGGGAGAACTTTGTGGCTGTAGGAATGGCCTCTTCAAAGGATGATGGATAAAAGTTTAGACAGTGTTTCTCACTGCATCTTTCTGTTCCCAATTTCACAGAAAGTCACGACTTTTCTTTAAATATTGGCACCAGGAACAGCTGGCAAAGTGTGTGGAGCGATTGGAAAGAGCAGCAGTTGTCATACAGAAAGGTGAGCATTGGGACAGGGGCATCCGTCAGTGCTGATCTCAGACCAGGGAAAGGAAAAAACCTTTTCTGCAGTTCCTGCTCCACCTCTGCACTTTTGCAGAGGACAGAAGGGTAGGTGCCATCCCTATGTCAAGGCCCTGTGAAGTCAAAGTGCTTATTGCAAATGCCCACATCCCCAGTGCTCATCCTGAATCAGGGAGAGCCCTCAGACAGTGTGAGCCTCGGAAAGGGAAAACATGTGCAGGAGAGCAGGGCTGAGCCAGGGCAGGTACGTGATTTGGCTGTGTCCTGAGATCTGGCTCACTGTCCTCTGGAGTAAGGATTGTTTGTGAGTTGTGTTGAACTGGGGAGAGAGAAAGGCGTGAAGCAGATCTCATTGCTGCTTTCAGGGACAGGCAAAAGGGGATGAAGTTTTGGTCTGGTTTGGTTTTTGTCTTTCCTTTCCACGTAGCATCTGCTCTAGCAGCTTGTTCCTTCAGAGTGGCTGTGGGCAGATTGATACTTCCCTTTGCACAGCCCACATGAGGACTGTGCATTCAGGAGGAGGAGGAGGAGGAGGAGGCTGTCACCCTGCCTAGACCCTCGCTGTTGCACTTCTCTTCTGTATGGATTGTTGCACTGCTGGAGCATCTGAGCAGCGTCCAGCTGTGCACCATAATGTGACAAACATCAGACTGTCACAAGCTGTGCCCTGTTGTCATCCACGGGGAAGATGCGTGGGTAGTGGGAAATGAGAGGGTGCAACTTTCACTTCATGAGCTTTAATAGCTGGTAGAGTTGGTGGGATCATGCAATTTCTGTAATGCTCCTGGTGAACCCTGTGATGGCTGCTTATGGAAAGGGTTTTCCTGTCGGTGGGCTGGCATCAAGGAAATCCCATCCCCTTCATGGTGTCTGAAGGGTACCAAAGAGATAGATGGTTAACAGACCCTTTTGTAAGGCTTTGTTTTTTAAACATTCAGTTCCCTGGCATTAGAGATGAGAGCTTAGATCTGTAATTTGATTTCTATAAATGCTTGATCTGGCAGCTCAGGGAGTAGAAGACAGTTCTCACAAGGTTTTGGCTGCCTGCTCACAATGGAGTTTCCATTGCCCTTTATTAAAGTGATTCAAGTGTTGAGGGCTTCGCACTGGATGAAGGACTGTCACCTAGTGTTCTTCCCTGAGAGAATTACAAAGGCATGAACAGCATTTTTTTTCTAACCTCAGCTTTTCTCTGAACAGTTTTTAGGGGATTCAGATGCAAGAAGAGTTTCCTTAAACTGTTGGCTGAGCTGAGAGCTCAAGCACAGCAGCTACAAGAGAAGGCAGAGAGAGAAAAAATGCAGCAGCTGGTGCTGGCAGCAGCAGCCCAGGGTGAGTTGCTCCCACTCACACTGACCCAGTGTGTGTCCACTGGTGTGACGATCACCTTGAAGTGCTGTAAGCTCCAGGTGATGATGGCCTGCCCTGGGATGGGAGCTCCGTCAGTGTGGTGGGCAGGGAGCTGGTGACGTTTCTGCTCCTTGGAAGTGTGGCTTTGTCTGTGGGGAGCAGAAGCAGCGTGGTAAGGGTCGTTTGCCTGGCTGTGCTGGAAGGAGGGCCGGGCTGTGGTTTTACCACGTAGTCCATGCAGCAGAGCCTGTCCCAGTCCTAGGTGTGTGGAGATGGATCTCATGGATCTTGGATGCTAGATTTTACCTACTTATTTCTTCTTGTTGCAGAAAGAAACTCCCTTCCAGTCCCCATGCCACGAAAGAGACGTCCTCAGGCTAGTCCTCATCCTTCTGATCAGTCACAACAGCCACCAGTGCCACGGCCACGCAGCAAACTAACAGAGGTAGCAATACTGGCTCTGCTGGGAGGGGGCCCTTAGCCAGATGTGCTGGTTCCCTGCTCCATCCACCTTCTCCATGCACATGTTCTCCTGCATGTAGTCCCAAGAGAATGTTGTCTTCCTTGTTATGAGAAGTGTGAGCCCTGTCCTACTGTGGTTAGTTAAAAATGATGGTCAGGACTTTGAGGAACTGAAAGCAGCGTTTGGTAGTTGGTGACTGATCCTGTCTTAAGGGGCTCAGGAATGGGATCACCTGCCGAAGTGTTCTCTTCAAATGTCCCCTGCCTTTGACTTTGCTTTTGTGCTGGCTTTCCCTCTCTCCTCGCTTTCAGTCCACTCCTTTTGATAACTTCTTGAAGCCTTCTGTGCCTCGTCCTGTTCTGGGAACTGAGGAACAGAGTGGGGAAGAAGCAAAAATGAGGAAATTCAAGAGAGGAGCAACTCTCCGCTGGTTCAAAGAGACACAGGCCCAGAAGGTCATGCAGGATGATGGGGCCTTTCCAATCTGGCTGCATGGGATGATCAGTCGGAGGTGAGTACTCTGGACACAGTGGTCACAGGCAGAAGCCAATGTGTCCTTAGGAGGACTGTGTAGGTTGGATTGGCCAGGCTTTGCTTCCTTAAGGAATGGGAGTGACTGGCATAAGTTTTCCCTTTTAAGCTCTGAGCATTAAACCCTTAGGGAGAAGCTTAAAAGTCCTCATCATAGACTGAAAATGCTGAAATTTTATGTAGGTTCACGGAAAGACTATGGAAACTCATAGTAAATAAGTCCACTGTAGGTCCCTAAATACAAATCCTGTGTAGGGATGGGAGGCTTGTAAGGTAATCAGAGAGGAAATACTCATATGCACTTTCCCAGTTGTGGACCATTTGCAGAGACATGAAGATGAACTTTTGAGTTAATTCATTATGACTGGTTTTCATATCCCAGTTTACGTGAGGAGGAGACGCCAGTTTACAGCAGGAGAATATAGAATTCAGCTTACTTTTATTTTAAAAAGTATTAAGAGGAGCTTTAGTGAGTAATCAGTGGCTCCACTGAAGTCCCCTGATACAGGAAAAGGAAGGGTTTTTGTTGATACCTCTGCCCGTCTAAGGATGGTGCAGCATAGGTGGCGTTTACTTCTGCTTAGGCTGGGAGAGACATCCACTAAGCCCTTCTTTATTATGGAGTTGTTTACAAGACTTTAAATGCTTGAAGTTTTTCTTTCAGGTCCACCTCACACTTCACTCTCTTGGCTGAGTCAAGCACTGCTTTCCAAGCAGTGGCATAATCCGAGAAGTGCTGATTATGCCAGTGATCAGATAGGAGCAGGATGGCAGTATGGTCTCACCTGTGTGCAAATTGATCTGTGGTGCTCCATGCTTGTTAACTGCGAATATCCTGTAATTGGTGGGATTTCTTTGTCAATGTTGCTGCCATTTGAACACCCTCATCATCTTGCTCCAAGTTTCTAACTTTTTTTTCCTGTTCCAACTGCAATTCTCCTTTGGTCTTACTAGATCTATGTTCTTGGATTTTGTCAGGCTATCAGCGGGAACCTTTACTCAGAGACATTACACAGCATATTAGCTTAGTAAAGAACACTACAGTAGCTCACAACTCCCTGGTAGCTGCATTTCTTTTTAATTTTTTTTTAAATAATTATCGAGGCCCTAACCTGTATTAAGGCTTTTGTCCACAGATGAAAGAATGCAGGAGAGGAATTAGTGCCTGGAAGACAAAACTGTCTAAGTTCAAGTATAGACTAGCCATGAGCACTGCACAATGAAGGGCATGGCAGATCCTTCCCAAAGACACTGGTGCTTAAGCAGAGACTTAAGTCTCCACACAGCCATGTGAGCTCAGCCTCATAAAATGGAGCTGCCAGGGCAACCCCAAATTGCATGGGTGATTTGCAGTCACCTTTAGCCTGGAGCAGGGTACATGACAAGCACAAAGCAGAGCTTTGTCTCTTGGGCAGAGAAGGGGAAGACCTCCTTCCAGGAGGAAGTTTAGAAAGCCAGAGTGGTGTAATCCAAGTTGGTGTTTTTCCAAGGCACTGGGCTTACCCAGTACCCCACAGCATCCTGACTTCTTCACGCCTGGACCATAGGAAGTGCACATGTGCACAGATTCCTCATCTCAGTGGTGTTTGTGACCTGCTTGGTGCTGGAAGGCAACTCTTGCTATTGCACTAATCAGACTGCTGGAGCAGGTTTGGGGCAGCCCTTCTTGGAGGGGCTTTGGCTGAGAGTATTGTGCTTCCTCAGCCTGTTAATGCCTCCTGCACCACCAAGCCTGAGTCAGGAGATGTGCAGCTAGGAACACACTGGGGGCAGATGCTGGGCTCCCTGTGACACTACTGGGGTAACACATGAGATAGGATGTGAATCCCTGCTGTGTGGCAAGGCAGCTGCTGGGTCTCTGCTGAAAAACTCTTTCCTGATTCCAGGGAAGCTGAAAACTTGCTGATTGACAAGCCTTTGGGTTGCTTCCTCGTTCGGATCAGCCAAAGCCGACCAGGCTACATCTTGACGTACCGGTAGGTAATGAGCAGAGGAGGCTCTGGGGAGACTTTATTGCTGTCTACAATTCCTGACAGGAGGCTGTAGCTAGGTGGGGTCAGCCTTTTCTTCCAGGCAACTGGCAACAAGACAAGAAGACACGGCCTCAAGCTGTGCCAGGGTAGGTTCAGGCTGAACGTCAGGAGGAATTTCTTCACAGAAAGGGGTGTCAAGCACAGGAACAGGCTGCTCAGGAACAGGCTGCCCAGGGCAGTGGTGGAGTCACCATCCCTGGAGGTATTTAAAAGATGTGTAGATGTGGCACTTGGGGACATGGTTTGATGGTGGACTTGGCAGTGCTGGGTTAAGGGTTGAACTTGAGAATCTTAAAAGCTTTTCCAGCCTAAGTGATTCTATGAAACTGAGCACTGCATGAAATTCTGTGATCTTGGAATTCTACAGTCATAGAATTCTTGAATTCAGTGATTCTATAAAACTGCTTGACTGGAGGAGATTACCTGGTCTACAGAGGAGTCCGGTGAGGATCATGTTCAGCCTCTCCTGTTGTGGGTGCCCCAGAAAGTTTGTAGGAGCAGATGGGACACTGCAGAATTTGTCTCTTACTGAAAAAATAGACCTTTTTGTGGGTGGGGTGCTGTGGCTCCAAGGGCAGAGGTCCTGCTTAGGCTGTACTCTGTGGCTGAGTGGGCAAACCAGGCTGGAAGGAGCACCGAGATTGCAGCGCCTATGAGCGCATGTTAGCGCACAGCTCATCTTCTGCCTCTGCATGACACTTTTTACTGAGGATCCTGATCGCAGCTGGCCTCTGGAGACCATGGGTGCAGGAAGCAGGAACCAGGTTGTGACACGCTGAGGCCCCATGTCATGACTATTTCTGTCTGTCCGTCTCCCCAGGGGTGAAGGCCGCTGCAGACACTACATGATCCAGATGCAGCCCAGTGTACGCTATGTCATCCTGGGGGAGGACCGGGCTCACGCCTCGCTCACTGAGCTGGTGCGGTATCACCAGACTGTGGGCATCCAGCCCTTCATGGAGATACTGACTGTGCCCTGTGGGCAGGTGAATATCGGGGCTCTGCAGCGGGAAAAGAGGATGGGGCATGGACTGTACCTTGAGTGGGTGGTTAGAGTCACTGCAGCAGCATCTCTTTTGTGTTCTTGTTGAGGGGTGTCCCATTCTGGCCAAGCAGCTTGGCTGCTTCTGCGTGCACTGGGAAATGCTGCTAGCTGGGGAGTCCTGGGGTGGGGGAGAGGCAGTGGCAGGTGGATGACACCTCGCTGCCCCCTGAATGTCAGCAGTGGACACAGATGGGTATTTCTCTTCGTTGTGCTGTTCAGTGTGTGTGAAGGGTCTGCAAACCACTGCTGAATCCACTCCTTTCTCCAGGAAAGTAGTGAGAGCCTGAATTACGAAAATCTGGAGGGTCTCACGCTGAGTTCACCAGCAGACAAAGGGGAGACCACTCCAGAGAAGCAGTCCTGCCCCTTTCTGCCTTCCACCAACAAAGCTGCTCTGCAGTGGTTCAGGAGGACTAAGAATTTCCTAAACAAACCGACCGCAGACACGAGCAGAACAAAGCCTAGCTCTGGAGAGAGCAGCCAACAAGCCTTCCCTCGCCTTCGCTCTTCCATACGCCTGGCAATGCAGGAAATCCAGCAGGTGAGCTGGGGCATACCCTCTGCCAAGCCACAGCCCCTCTGGGACACGTGGAGTTTCCCTGCCCAGAGGCAGGAGAGATGAGGCTTCCACAACTAGCACTTGGTTTCTTATCTCCTGGGTCATAGGTTTTATTTGGTGGTCTTGGGATCAAGGCTGTATTCATTGGAATATTCCTTGCCAGCCTATGCTCCCCACCTAATGCTGTTTCTCTGCTTCTCACCACAGTTCACTTCCACTTCCATGAACATGTCTAAACAGAGTAGCTCACTGCACTGAGGATGTACAGCCTGAGCAATACGGAAAGAGGAGGCAGTGCACAGGAGGTAAAACAGCGATTGCAGCTTCCTAGGAAATGCAGGAGCAAAGCAGCTCTTCCCTTCATGTCCCTCCTGTAGCACCTCTTGGCACAAGCTACATAGAAATAGGGCAGGAAAAACAGAGAGCAGCAGCCAGCTTCCATCCCAGGACTACAAAGAGACTGGGAAAACCATGGAAAATCAGCCTAAATTTGGGTTCCCAGCAGCTGTGGTGCCTGGAGTGCTTGCAGTACAGTGGCCAGGCTGCTGGAGGGAGCTCACAGTTTGTTGGAGGCCTGGGGCTGGAAGGACAAGGACTACCGGAATGCATGCCACAGTAGTCAGCTGCAGCGGCTTAGTGGGGTGGAGAGAGGTGCTGGGAAGGGAGCCCTACGGGGTGGCAGAGGCAGCGAGCTTAAGGTGAGGCTCAAAACATAGGAAAAGGCAGCAACTTTGTTGCTGTAAAGAGGACTTTCAACAAAGTCTTGGCAGTGGAAACACAGCTAGTAACTGAGACTGTGATACACTGTGTGGGTGACAGGAGTGTGGAGTGGGCCAGAAGAAGCCTTTTGACACACTGTGGTATCTGAAGTATCTGGTGGATGTGCAGCTCCCCTGTCCCGCTCAGCTGCTGAAGGCAGGTGGGAGCTGTAGTGGTGCTGTTGTACACCTCTGGAAGAATCTGGGTATGTGTCAGCTGAGAGTGGAGAGGCATCAGAAGACCATGCTTTTGGCTGCTGACCCACTGCAGCGCTTCCAGCCACACACCTGGATTGCCAAGTTTCCTGGTGGTTCTGCTCCCATGTTGGAATTCATGCTGGAGCAAAGCTTTTTAGCTGGGGCCTGTCTTGTCTTTCTCTTCATAGCTGAGACAGACAGGCTCTCTTCAATAGCTGAGAAAATCCTCTCCCTGGAGTGTTTGGCTTAATTGCTTCATTCCTGTATTCACTTTCATTGAGGTACCCAGAGGATGCTCCTTGTGTCTGAGGCTAGGCAGAGGAAAGATAAAACACGGGGATCTGCATAGATAACTGCAAGCTTGTTGTACTGGGATAGCTAAATGAAAACTTTTTATGTCCTCCAATGAGTTGTTTTTCTTGACTGTCTTGCAGGTCCAAGAGGCTCAGACCTGTCCTCTTCCAGTGCTGTTTGGCCTTGCCTAATTGTCAACACATCCAGACATACAGCANTTTTTGCTGCACCCAGCTGGCCCTGTGCTTTTAGACAGGGCTGATGCAGAAGTTAACTTTTCTGAGCACTGAGGAACTGTGACTGCAGTATCTGGAGCAGTCTGATCCTGGCAGAGGGCAGAGGATGGGAACAGTCACTCTGCAGAGACCCACAGTGCCTGACAAGTCTGTGTGTCGGTACTTCAGTGTTCCTGGAGACTCCTCGCCTGGCACTGTGAACAGTCACAAACTGGGTATCTCCCGACGACCTGTTCTGTCACAAATACCTGATTACCTACCTCTTTCTCTTTAAATACTCTCTGTTTTGGTCCTGTGTATCTGCTGCTCTGGGAGCCAAGGGAAGATGGGCTTGGGCAGTAAAAAATAAAACTGAAGTGTCCTCTTTGTTGGGTGCAGGAGCACTTGAACAGAAACTGACACAAGAAGATCTTTCTTGTAGAGGGGATTCACTGCCCTTGCACCAGTGTGCTGGCATACTGCTCCACAGTCGTTAACCAGAGCTAAAGTCAGGGAATCGTTGGTGAAACCCTCTCACTCATCCTGGCTGGAATCTCTACAAGTCCAGGCTGGACAAAATGCTGCTTTATATTGAGGGTGGGTAGAGGGCTTGGAACATAAAGGACCATACTACTTGTACTGTTTTTCCTACCTTTTTTCCGCTAAGGAGAAGCTCATTATTTTCTTTGTTGCTGTTACCTGCAGTCAGTTCAGCCATGGATTGCAAATGAAGGAGAGCAGCTAACACCTCTGAGGGTAGAGAGGGGATCATGTGAGGTGTCTCAGTGGAGAAGCTGAAGGCTCACGGGGAACTAACCCTGGCTGGCATTCAATTGCTACCTGTAGCAGCCACTCCTCCTGTACTTACTTGGACCTGGAGTACTTCTGGAGTACTCCTTATTCCACCTGTAACACTCTCCTCCCATGCCAGCCTCATCTCCCTGTGGCTCTGTTTCCCTGGCTCTGCTCCGAAGGACAGCCATGCTGCCCACCCCGCCTGCACCATCCGTGGGAGGCACAAGCACAGCTGAGTCCAGGCTGGTGCTGTTACCAGTGTGATACAGGGTTTGAGTGGCAGTGTCTCAGCACTGCCTTTAGTCACGGGGCTATTTCTCCTCCCTCTGCTCTGGTGCTCAGCTGTGCTGGATCACAAGGCAGCACTGCTGGCTGCAAGACAGGGAAGCAGTGGCTGCTCCTGGTTCTCCCCAACACTGCCTTGCAGCGGTAACGCACCTTTTCTCTTCCTCATGTTGGGTTTTGGCAGCTGCTTTAAAGCTGTTCACGAGAGAACCAGTCCAGGCAGTCAAAGGCTGCTGTTGGCAGATTCTTCCTGGCTGAGCCCAGGGGCGTTTTGCTGGGCAGCCTTGGCTTCTTTTCCAGTGTTCTCCTTAGTTTCCTCCACCACTGGGCTGCTGGGAAGCCTGCCTTCTGGGTAGCACACAGAACCACTTCATCGTCAAAACATTTCTGGGAACTCATGCTCAGAGCTGAGACATGTATGAGAAATGCATGTCAGTAACGAGGTCCCTCAGTAACTCTTTCCTACTTCCTGTGCCAAAGAACGTGGTGCAAGCCCAGGGCTAAGATCCAGCTGCAGAACTGCTCCTGTAGCCTGGCAGGGATCATGCTGAACCAGGGAGGGTGGTGAAGATGTCTTCCCCAGCAGTGCCTCCAGTACCTCCTGGGTGCTGCTGCAGGCACAGCTCACAAGTGACAGACACTGAGAGGAATGACAGGGGAGGGTCAGGACAATTCCCTGCATGGCACATCTGGCAAGCTTTCCCAAACTAGAGCAGATCAATCACAGATTCCTTTTGCCTCCGTTGCAATGGGTGGGAAGTTGAATCACAGTGTATGTGGCCAGGAGCCTGGCACAGAGCCAGGCAGCACACCTGTGCTGGCAGGTCAAGTTTCTCTCACATCTGTTATTTCTGCTTTTTCTGTGACAAGGCAGGAGGGAACCAAGGGAAGAGAGGGTGAGAAGCTGCTAGTCAGAGGAGGTTATGCAACACGGGAGGCACTGGCATAATTTCTGCAAGGCTCTGGTTTGCAGAGTCATTAGCAAATAGTCAGTGCCCTGCCTACACGCAAAGTCTAGCCAAGCTTTCTGGAGAGCAGTGTGGCTGGTGTTGGGCTGTCATGGATGCTAATGTGTGCCAGCAGTTGGGAAAAACTGAAGGAAGAGCTGGGAATACAATAGGCTGCTGAAGAATAAAATGCAGATTTGATATCTCTAGTGGGGTTTTCGCCTGTGTGCCCCCAGCTCATGGCCAAAGTCAGCACAGTGTGGAAGCTAAGGATTTATTTCTCCTTCTCGCTGAAGATGACTTGTCCCATGAAGACAAGCTGTGAGAGCCAGATTGTTCCACCTGGAAAAGAGGCGGGTCTGGGGAGATTTTATAGCATCTTCCAGTACCTAAAGGGGCTATAAGTGAGCTGGAGAGGGACATTTTATGAGGGGCTTTAGTGGTCAGAAAAGGGGCAATGCCTTCAAACTGACAGGGTGCAGGTTTCAATCAGGTATCAGGAAGAAATTATTTGCTGTGAGGGTGGTTGAGGCACTGGAGCAGGTTTCCCAGAGAGGCTGTCTATGCCCCATCCCTGAAAGTGTTCGAGGCCAGACCAGATGGGCAACCTGCTCTAGTAGGAAGTGTCCCAGCCCATGGCAGGGAGTTGGAATTAGATGATCGTTAAGGTCCCTTCCAACCCAAGCGCTTCCATGATTCTATGATCTGATTATCTGTTGAAGAGGAGCAGGTACATGGGCAGCCCTACCTCATTTCCTACAGCAGCATCTTACCTTGGGGCACTCAGAAAGTCATGTCTCAGAAAAAGGCAAAGAAGAAATTGTGTAAGCCAGAGTGGGAAGACCTTTCATGGTATGGCCGCTATAGTTCGGCTGGTGTATGGTGAGCTGTAGGGGATGAGGATGCCCTGACAGAGAGGGCAAATACCAGCCTGAGTGGTTGGGCTGAGTGAGCAGGGGCAGCACTCAGAAGAGGGTCAGGCAGCCTGAAGATCCCCTGAGCACTGCATTTCACACCCCATGGGACTTAAGCTGAGCTCTGAGAGGAAGGATAGGAATAGAAACACAGGCACAGGGAGCTGGGCAGAGCCAGCACACAGGAAGGTGGGAAGACCAGCAAGAAGGATTTGCAATCCACAGGAGTGAGAACTGGAAGTGCTCCTCTGGGCCTGAAGGCTTGGGAGGAATTTTATTTCATAATCTGGGCCTTAATAGTCACCCCCCTACACTCCACCTCTGCAACTGGTGCTTCATAGCATCCTTTAGAGAGCTTCCTTAACCTGCTTCCTTGTTTTTGCAGAAGGGTTTTGTGCCCCTTTGTTACCTCCCTGTGTCCTTTGTGTTTGAATGATCTTGGCTGCAAACATTTTAGCCAATCACCTTAGGACTAAGATCTACTCCAGGTCAGTCTTGTTCTGTCCAAACTAAAACTCTGTCTTGCCTTTGGCCCTTGAGGTGTCTGGCCAGCAACTCCCCATGAGGCTGGCTGAAATAGAAATTTTCAATCCCTTTCCATTCTCAGCCTTTCTTGTTCTCCTTTTCCCCAGTTCTGTTTTTCCTCCCCCTCTCCTCAGTCTGGCCATCATCTCTGATGTACACTTGAGTTTTAGGAATGCAAACCTGTAACCCAAGCACCAGTATGGCACTTACACTCTTTTTCACAACTGGCAGCCTTCATGTTGTTTGCTTTCTTCTGGGCAACTTTATGTTGACATATTTCCTTCCCCAAATGTGCCTTAAAGACCAATTTGGCCCTCAGCCCAGATAAGGGCTACTCCACACTACCCTTAGCTTCACTCCAGCCTGTGTCAAGCGACCGCAGAGTGTTTGGCAGCATCTCTGAGATACAGTCTTTCCTATATTTTAGTGAACTTTGTTGTCCATACCGAGTGCTCGCATGGTGTGACTTAGCTTTGCAACAACATTTAGGACTGGCTACTTGACGAGGGCTTTGCTTATCAGCTTTCTCCTCCTGGTGAAAGGAGGACAAGAGCATAGAAACCACTGTGAGATTTAGGGGACAAACCAGGGCCAGATTCTGGCTGTGAAGGTGGCCGGTGGGGTATGCTTGGAGCAGATGGAGGAGCAGTGTAAGCATAAAGCCGTACTTTCTCTGCCGCATGTTTTCAGCAATGCTCTGCTTTATCTTATTCTCACCAAAGTTTCATTTTGTCTAGCAGTCCTTGCTGGGTTGTTCTTCTATAAGAGAGCCTGATTGTCTTGGATCCATTCTGCATTGTTTTGCATCCTAGAAATCCTAGTTAATTAATTCCTCAGACTTACAGAATCACGGAGTGGGTAAGGCTGGAAACGACCACATCTGGTCCAGCCTCCCTGCTCAAGCACAATCATCCTAGAGCACATTTCAGAGAATTGAGTCCAAATGGCTCCTGAATATCTCCAGTGAGGGAGACTCCTCAATGCATAGTGAAAAAGTGCTTAAATTCTCTTTAATCTGCTATGTCATTACTTGATTAATATGCTCTTATTCTTATACTGTAAAGCATAACAAGTTATCATTTCCAAATTACCTCAGTCACCGCAAATGGTTTTCAACATATCAGTTTGTCTCCCTTGGCTGTCTTCTTTGTTCTATGCATTTGATTTTCCCTTTCCCCCTTTCCTCTTCTTCTTTATTCCAGGGTACCTTCTCTGAGAAGGAAGGGAGAAAACCTGTAACTGATCTCCAGGCCACTTTCCCAGTTGGGGTTAACTGGTCTGAACTCCTTTGTGCAGGTAGAGTTTCTCCTTGTAAATACATCTACCCACACTTTAATTTGTCATTTTATCCCCTAGCTCTTCATCCTGGGATCCCATTTTCACTACACTGTGTTCTTCAGCCTCACCATCAAACTCTTCCCCCTCACTGCTCACACACAGACCATTTATGAATACATTAAAAATCACAAGCCCTAGCATAGGTCCTGGTGGGACACCCTGGTGTGTTCCATTTTAAACACTGACCGTTTTCCATTCATTATCTTCTGCCTTGCTATTAACCATGAATAAGCATGTTGTGGAGGAGAGCAATTAAGGACATTTGGTGTGGGATCTTTCTGAAAATGTTTGGGGCATCCAGTAACATCCATCTGTACAGCCACATTCATTAAATTGGATTCCTCACTCCTTTAAAGAGTGAGACATGACTTTCTTCTGCTAGAGTGGGATTGTTCCTTCCTCTTTAATCCCTTTTCTCTATGTGTCCATGGATGCTATTCCATGGCACTCTGTTGGAATTCCTCCAGAGCTCTTGGATAAATCCCGTTTGTATAATTTACTGTTTCTGTTATCAGTTTGGGTTTAAACATACCCAGCTAACTGCTTTCACTTGAATCATCTGACCCTCCAAAAGGGGATTGTAGGATGGGAATTTCCCTTCATTCCTTGCTGGTGGATTACTCATTTTGCTTTTCTGCTGGGCCTCTACCTTCCCTGAATGGTCTTTCACACCTCTGTTATACTATTTATGGCAAACTTCCAGGGTGAAAATGTTTTTTTTAATTTGAATTGTTTGGTGGTTTGGGGTTTTGAGGTTTTTTAAGTTTTCCAGCTTATAGCTCTAACAGACTCTGTTATAGATTTCCATTTCATTTCTTGTGGTTACTCTTCTTCAGAGAATTGCTGGAGGTGTCAAAATATTCTCAAAAGGGTGAGTTGTCTCTTCCAATATGTCTCATTTTCCCTTTCGCACGCTGATTTCATTTTTCGGAATTCAGAGTTTCCTGGAAACCCATTTGAAAATCCTATCAGCCACCTTTTTGCCTCTTGTGGCCAACTTTAAACCTGACTTCAGATTTCAGTAGCTTCATTTTGAGCTCTTTTAGAGACACTTCGGAGGAGGTTGGAATGTGCAGGATTTTTCACAAGGGCACATAGTGATAGGACGAGGGGAAATGGTTTTTGGAGGAAAGAGCATACATTTAGAGCGGGTATTAGGAAGAAATTCATTACCGTGAGGGTGGTGAGGCACTGGCACAAGTCACCCAGAGAAGCTGTGGATGCCCCATCCCTGGCAGTGTCCAAGGCCAGGCTGGATGGGGCTCTGAGTAATCTGGGATAGTGGAAGGTGTCCCTGCCCATGGCAGGGGGTTGGAAAGGGATGATCTTAAGGTCCTTTCCAAACCAAACCATTCTGTGATTTTACAAAGCGTCCGGAGAAGGTGCAGAATTGATGCCCCATGCAGCACC
This sequence comes from Edolisoma coerulescens, assembly GCA_013397115.1. Taxonomy (NCBI): domain Eukaryota; kingdom Metazoa; phylum Chordata; class Aves; order Passeriformes; family Campephagidae; genus Edolisoma; species Edolisoma coerulescens. Next base: position 131,781 of record VWZW01007830.1, on the reverse strand, counting down.
ATGGACCTGAGTCCAGCAGCAAAGTTATGGTCAGTCTTTAGCCCTTCCTGTGGTACATTCACACTTGCATGAGGCTTTGGGCATTTTTTGGTCTCATCACATAATGGGAATGCTGCATGTTTCCAGCAGAATCTCTGGAGGAAGCACAGAGTATCTGAGGTTCACAGCTTCTCTGGACAGGCCAGGCCAGGCTAAAAGATTTGCAACTTGTGTTTTGGTCTGTGCATTGAGTTTGCTTACTGTGTCTGGCGTCAGCTCTTCGTATCACAGATCCTGGCAGCTGACAGCCAGGGGAACCTCCGGTGTACCACAGATTTTGTTCCAAAAGCTGTGCTTGGCTTCCAGTCAAGCAAAAACATTTGGCAAATTAGGATGTTGGAAAATTAGTAAGAAATACCATATTGTCAAGAGACCTGGGAGAGAGTTTCAAAGTGTTTCTCCCGCTGCTTTTGTGCTTTGGAGGTGTCTGCCAGCAACTGAGCCCTGCTGTGGCTGGTCTGGCAGGCATCAGCTCAGTTGCTCACTCCCTGCCAGAGGCATTGTCTCACCAAATATTGGCTGGAATGACAGCAACAGCACAGCTGAAGGCCTGCTGAGCTGAGACTGCACCAGCCTCGCCACACTGCCTGTGCTAGGAGGAGAGCAGGGGCACAGTGGCAGGTACTCCAGGAGCTCTGCACAGCCCAGGGACAATGTGGTGGCTCTCCTGGAGGAACTGAGACCATGGCATCGGGCAGATCCCAGTCAGGAACTGGCAGTTATCACCCCATCTTAGGGCTGTAAGAGATAGCTTATGTCTTTGTATGCCTACAAGTTTGCTGTTATCTTGGATGAAGATGGAGGGGGAATGGACTGCAATCCTGAAGAGTTAGGTAATGGAAAATATTTGCCAGTGCAAGACACAGAAATGCTTCTGTAGAAACCAGCCTGGATCCAGCATGGTCACCCCTGATCCACAGCTCAGTACCTCTAACACAAGCCACTTGCAGGTGGAAGAGCAGGTTTAAGGTGCCCACTGTGGTCACTAATGCTGGAGCTGGGGCAGGGGGTTGTTATCATGGGTGCTGCTCCAGCTCCAAGGCAGCTCTGCACCACGCTACTCACATCAGCCAGGAGCTACCTCTGTGTCTTCACATCCACAGCAAGGTTAATTTACAAACTGTCCTCAAACAAGGGAGAGTTGGAGTTTCGGAGGGGACTTTGTATTTGAGATAGAGCTGAAAAAACATCACCCCATGCTGTAGCCAACAACATTCAGCAACATTTGCCTTTAGCTTTCTATTGCAGTTCTCTTCTGATTTCATCCAAATTTAGGTGCATCTAAACTAGAGTTCTAGTTCTCAGAATCTAAATGCAGGACTTCTATCCCTAGTTCCACTTCTCCTTAAGTAAATTTTTCATTTTTCTCTAACCGGTCTTAGAGAAGGAAGAAAGGGATCTTCTCTGGAATCATCTGATTTCTTTGAGGAAGCATCACAGGATGTGGGGAATGGCATGTTTGTGCTGAGGGCTCCAAGAAGATGTGCCATTTTTCCTCACGACCAGTGCAGTCAGCCTGCCTGGTGCATGCATGCTCTAACTCTGTGTAGCTCCTGTGACCTGCTGCAAGCACAGGCCATTCCTCTGGTTCTGGGGCAAAGGAAACCTGGCTGCTTTTCAGCCAGATGGCTAATGGCTGGGGCAGGGGACGGCGCTGCTAACACTGCATCAAAGGCTTAATGAATTCCAAAATCATGTGCTCCACGTGACAGCACTAATGCTTCCCTTCAGCGGCTCATTTGGGATTTGGTTAAAAACACATTTGTCTGACAAGTTCCCAGAGCTCGTTACTGCTCTTCTGATCCTGTTATCCCCTCGTGGTCCTGCTGCAGTGGAGCGAGAGGCGGGGGCCTGGTCTCTGCAGGGCTGGGCGCTCCGTGGGCCCCACGGCTGTCCCCGGGCATTAGCCTTGCCATGGGCACCAGAGTAAGGAGAGAAACACGATGAATCACAGGGGACATGGGACTCCAGGCTCTGTGGTGGGAGTTCCTCAGTTTTTTGCTGGAGTTTGCCAAGTCCAGTTTTTCTGGGACAGATTTTTGTCATCTGTAGAAGACATCGTTTGAGAAAGAGGCTGCTTTGCAGTTTAATAATAAATGGCCCAGGTTTCCCAGCAGCATGTGCAGATGACTTTGCAGTTGTCCAGGTTTTGTAATAAAGACCTGATGTTTTCTGCCCGCTCTGGCCAAACTCAGTGCGATGTGAAGCTTTTCTGCTTCCTCTTCTCACATACATACACATATGTCTATATGTCTAAAATAATCATATAGTTCTCTGTTCTTTCAAAGTTTTAGTGATTAACGTCTTTGTTCAATGTTACCTTCCCACTGGTTCACTTCACACTGGCTTGATATACTCTGTGCATGGTCAATTTTTACTTGAACAAGTCCTTCCCTGCCTCTCCCAGCCCAAAACTGCCCAGTTGCTCTTCTTTTGCCTCCTTTATGTAAACTCCATTCTTTTCCGTAGGGGCTGCTGCTAAAGGAGGTGATTGATCTAGTTGGACTTGAGTAGGAGAGGAGAATCTACTGTTTGCAGAGAGGTTTTTTTGGTAGCTGGAGACTATCTTTAGTCATGAATTTGTAGCATGAACTTTGACTTGGCAGGGTCCTATCTGTGTCATCCTCATAGGAGGTGAAACTTGGAGCTTTTTGGGTGGAACAATGTCAGTCTAGATCAAATGCAAAGGGTCTTCATTGCTCTTGAGTCCTGATAATGTCGGTCAGCAACAGGAGAGGATATAGCACTGAGCAGCTCTTCTGCAGGAAGAGTTAGATAAGCTGGGGCATTAAAGTCACAACCCTGTGATTGCCTGACTTAATGACACTTAATTTGTTATTGCTAAAGTGTTTTGCTGACTCTTTTTTCCCCCTCTAAGAAAATGGGATCCTATGTGTCAGACAAATAATATGCTGCAAGACTGTGGGATGAGGAAATTATCTGCATCTGATGGAACTAAAACTGTACTCTCTGCATTCCTGCTGTAATTATACCTGTTAGAGAAGAGTCTCTGTGTAACATGAAGGTCTAATTAAACTGCAACTGGGAAAGAACTTGTCTGTTCATGGTGTATTAAGTCTGTAAGAGACCACAGGATCACCTGGCCAGAAGCCTGTGGTGGCCCAGGGGAAGGCTTTCATGCAGCCCTCACTTCATGCAAGGCCTCCACCCAGGCAGACTCTGGGGGTGTTTTGCTGCTAACACCTGGCTTATCCCACCTCATTTTCTGTCTTCTCAGACTGTCCACTTGAGACTCTGGTGGTGCATCAGCCTCTGCCAAGTGCCACCTTCCCACCCAGTCTCCTTTCCTGGTGGCTCTGGCCTGTCCTGGCATCATTTGAGCAGCATTGGAACTGGTTGCTCTTTCCTGCACTGTTCAGAACATCTGGCCTCCTTCTACTCCCTGGGAAGCTGGGTTCCTACCAGCAGAGGCTGCCTGCTGATACCACCCTGTCCTGGGAGCACACTGCCACGGGGGCCTGCACAGACTTGTGGTCAGGCTGGTTTGGGCTTCTCCACTTTCCTGGCAGGTCAGGGCAGACGGACACTGGTGTCATGCAGATGGGGGTTTTCTCATGCTGCCCCTGAGGTCTTGCACTGCTGCCCAAGGCAGCAGCAATGGTTACACTACATACCATGTTGTGGCATGCTCTGAGCCCAACCCTCACGACATCCACAGGAGCTCACAGAATCACTGAATAGTTTAAATTGAAAAGGATGTAATCAAGGTCATGTCTGCCATGGGCAGGGACGCCTTCCACTAGGCCAGGTTGCTCAGAGCCCCATCCAGCCTGGCCTTGAGCACTGCCAGGGGTGGGGCATCCACAGCTTCTCTGGGCAACCTGTGCCAGTGCCTCACCACCCTCATTGTTAGAAACTTCTTCCTCGTATCTGATCTAAATCGACCCTTTTTCAGTTTTACACCATTGCACCCTGTCCTATTGCAATGGGCCCTGCTAAAAGGTTTGTCCCTATCAGATCCAGCAGTGACAAATTATCCCAGGACAGCCTGCTGCCTTCTGCTAGCTTCTGAACCAAGGGTTGCCTGGTCTGGAGCACGTCGGCAGCATAACTGATGCTAAAAAAAGCCATGAGAGGTTATGAAGAGTTTCAGGCGAAAAAGTACTGGGAGAATACAGTGCAGAAAGCTGCATGGGTCAGGTCCCCAGCTGCTAGATGAACATCTTGGGAACACTCCTGCTGCATTTTGCTGCCTGCATCACCTTCTTCAGGCATCACATGTGTCAGGAGCAAATGTGACTGAAGAGGAGATTCAGGAACAACTGGGTCAGGGACCTGCAAAAGCCAGCTTGCTTGGTAGCACTGGTTTGGTGAGCTGCTGTGGCTGCAGAAAGATTTGTTAGGGAATCCCCTATTTCTGCAGGAGGCAAAAATGATAGCTGGTCTGTAACACCATAGTGGGCTATGGGTAGGTGTCCCCAGACTGAGCTGCTCAGCCCTGAGACACCTGAAACCCCTCGTGTTCAAGAAGTGCTTCCTGCATCTCAGGGTCAGTGCTGCTGAGTAACACCTCTTTGCCTTGTGCTGATGCCAGCCAAAAGGTACGGATTAGGATAGTGAAGGAACCTGGTGCACGTGATAACAAGTTCCTGCCAAGAAAACCAGGGAACAAAATTATTTTGCCCAGTGCACCTTGTTTGGGCAATGCTCCTCTCATACGCCAGAGCTAAATGCAGAGCTCAAGCCCAGGAACACCAGGAGAGCACACAGGGAGAGGCAGAACCAGCTTGGGAAAACCAGCAGTTAGCTAATAGATGCTGTGGTGAATTGAGACATCCTCTCCTCCTTTTCACAGTGTTCTCCCAGGAGTCATCAGCACCATCCCCTTGCACAGCTGTGAGTAGGAGTGACACAAGGCTCACACATGTCCCCACTGCCTCACACCCGTGTCCTGCTCCAGCTGCTATCCAAATTCCGGGCTGCCCCTCTGCCTTCTTTGAGGAAGGAACTCTTCAGCAGTTGTGCAAGGGCCTCCCCAGGACCTGGCAGCAGCACGTTTCCCTTGGCTTTCCCCACGCTCCTCGCCATCTCAGCTCAGACTGTGCTGCCGATCACGTCCACCCCAACACCCCGCTGGCAGAGCTATCTGTGGGTTTTATCGCCCAACAATGCGTGCAATGTTATTGTGCTAAAAAGAAAACAAAGCCTAATCCATTTTAAATTAAAACAGTGCCCCAGTGTCATGCATCTGATGCAGACACGGTCTGGCAGCGCAGTCCTGCTGGCTCCCCAAAGGCTTCACCCAAGAGGTGCTGGGCTGTTCACTCTGCTCCCAGCAGACATCAGTCATCTCCTTCGGGCTGGGGGGGCTGGTTTTCCCAGGCCCCTCTGGTCTGAAGCCGCTGGGCTCTCCTGTCTCCTAAAATGCTGTGTCACTTAGAGGTGGAGCATTGCCATGTACCGGAAGTTAGCAGCAGACAGAAAACAGGGAAGACAGAACTAGGATCTTCCTATGGAAGGAAAGGTTGATAGGACAAGAGGAAACAGCTTCAAGTTGCACCAGGGAAAGTTTAGACTGCATATTGGGAAAAATTTCTTAATTGAAAGGGTGGTCAAGCATTAGAACAGACTGGCCAG